>PISX010005628.1:65781-106013 GCA_004024625.1 Mellivora capensis | reverse complement strand
TTTTGTAGCAACATGGATGGGACTGGAAGAGATTATGCTGAGTGAAGTAAGTCAAGCAGAGAGAGTCAATTATCATATGGTTTCACTTATTTGCGGAGCATAACAAATAACACGGAGGACATGGGGAGATGGAGAGGAGAAGGGAGTTGAGGGAAATTGGGGGGGAGATGAACCATGAGAGACTATGGACTCTGAAAAATAACCTGAGGGTTTTGGAGGGGCGGGGGGTGGGAGGTTGTGGGAGCCTGGTGGTGGGTATTGTGGAGGGCACGCATTGCATGGAGCACTGGGTGTGGTGTAAAACTATGAATTCTGTTACGCTGAAAAGAAATTAAAAAAAAAATTTTTTTTTAAATCAGGATCTTGTGTGTCAACTATACTTCCATAAAAAATAAATCAGGATCCAAAACTCTACATACAATATGATCCCAAATGTGCCCCACTTTTATTTATTTATTTATTTATTTATTTGACAGACAGAGATCACAAGTAGGCAGAGAGAGGAAGGGAAGCAGGCTCCCTGCTGAGCAGGGAGCCCGATGTGGGGCTCAATCCCAGGACCCTGGGACCATGACCTGAGCCGAAGGCAGAGGCTTTAACCCACTGAGCCACCCAGGCACCCCTGTGCCCTACTTTAAAAATGTCTATTATATAGGGGCACCTGGGTGGCTCAGTCGGTGAGGCATCAGACTCTTAATTTCAGTTCAGGTCATGATCTCAGAGTTGTGAGTTCGAACCACGCGAAGGGCTCCATGCTGGGTATGGAGCCTACCTGAGATTCTCCCTCTCTCTCTCTGTCCCTCCACACAATCAAATAATAATAACAATGATAATATCATCTATTATTTATATGCATGCACAGAAAAGTCCTTAAAGGAACACTTCCAACAACATAGTTTTCTCTGAGGGATAGGATTTCAGGATATTTTAACTTGTTTTATAATTCACTTTGATTTTTCAAATTTTACACAGTAACCATTATACTCCCTTTCCGAAAATGAGTTTAAAATTTAATAATGTGTCCACACAATGGTGCCAGAACAACCCATCACTTCTAATATAACTCCTGGAACCAGAAAACATTATACCATCTATGGTCACTCACTGATTTCCTTCTCCCTCAGCTTTAGTGAGATATAATTGACAAATAATGTGGTATACATTCGAAGTATACAAAGTAATGATGTGATATACTATATGTTGTGAAATGAGTAACATGATAAGGTTAACAAATCTATCACTTCACAAAATTACCTGTGTGTGTATGTGGTGAGAACATTTAAGATTTACTCTCTTAGCGTATTTCAATTATACAATATAGTAATGTTAACTACAGTCACCATGCTGTACACATTAGATCCCAGAAATATTGTTTTTATAAACAAAAAAGTGCTTGGAAAAATGTTCTGTTAGCATGGCAGTTTATAGAAAAAAGGAGAAAAAGGAGTAAGTTGGCTTTATTTACCTTTCAGTATACATTCTCTGTATAAAAGATTAAACATTCTCTCTATAAAAAATTTTTTCGACTCTCTAAAGCACAAATGTCAACTTAGCTACATCTTCTTCTGAAAAAAATACCTATTAATCTCACTCTCATATATTTAATATTTATTATAGCCAAAAGGATCCATGCAACAGAAAGGATTTAAATGTCAAAGAAAAACCTCTTCACTCATCTATCCTTATAGGTAACATTCTCCTGCATTTAGAGTAAACTACCAACTATTTCTCAAGGAATTTGTCATGCACTAAATATTGTCCATAGAAATTTAAAACCTTGGACTCATAAAGATGCCTACAAACTAGGCAGAAAAGCTATCTGGTTCACAAAATGGACCACAGAATGAACAGAATCTCATCTGTAGTAATCAAACTTTCAACTAATTTGCTGCTTAAAATGCCCTCATTTACATAAAAATGTAACTGTGAAAATTTTTAAATACCATTCTTACAGCATTTTAGTCTACAAGACACTTTTCACAAAGATTATCTCAATTAATTTAATATTCCTACTTACTTTACACAGTAGGAATTATCATGCCCATTTTCCAGATAAGGAAATAACTAAGCTTGAGAATCCACAGCTTGTTAAAGGTGGATCTAGAACTTGAACTCGGGAACTTTGCCTCAATGTACTGTGCATTCTGTGCCATTCAGTGAGATGGAAAGCCATTGCATGTACAGTGCTATAAGACAAAAACATGGCAGGTGGACAGAAAGGAGGATGGTCTCAGCTCAAACTGGCATGCTAAAAATAAACTTCAATTTTTTTAACTTAAGTATAACAACTTACAGTATTATACTTTCAGATATAAAATACAGTGATTCAGGGCGCCTGGGTGGCTCAGTGGGTTAAGCCTCTGCCTTCGGCTCAGGTCATGATCCCGGAGTCCTGGGATCGAGCTCCGCATCGGCCTCTCTGCTCGACAGGGAGCCTGCTTCTGCCTCTCTCTCTCTCTGCCTGCCTCTCTGCCCGACAGGGAGCCTGCTTCTGCCTCTCTCTCTCTCTGCCTGCCTCTCTGCCTACTTGTGATCTCGGTCTGTCAGATAAATGAATAAAATCTTAAAAAAAAATACAGTGATTCAACAACTGTATAAATTACTCAGTAGTCATCAACAGAAATGTTCTCTTAATCCCCTTTATCTATTGCATCCCCCACCCACCTCCTCTCTGGCAATCACAAGTTTGTTCTGTGCATTTACGAGTCTGGGTTTTTTTTGCCTTTTTCTTTGTCCATTTGTTTTGTTTATTAAAGTCCACATATGAATGAAATCATATGGCATTTGTCTTTCCCTGAGCAATTTATTTCACTTAGTATATACCTTCTAAATCCATCCATATTGTTGCAAATGGCAAGATCTCATTCTTTTTTATGGTTGAGTAATATTCCATTGTATAAATATACCATATTTTCCTTATCCATTCATCTACAGATGGACATTTGGGTTGTTTCCATATATTGGTTATTATAAACAATGCTGCAATAAACACAATAGATATATCTTTTCAAATTACAGTTTTCATTTTCTTTGGATAAATACCCAGATATAGAATTATGAGGTCATATAATTCTATTTTCAATTTTGCAGGAACCTCTTAAATGTTCTCCAAAGTGATTATACCAATTTGCATTCCCACCAACAATGCACGAGAGCTCCTTTTTCTCCAAATCTTCACCAATACTGGTATTTCTTGCATTTTTGCTTTTAGGTTTTTTGAGAGGTATGAAGTGATACCTCACTGTGATTTTAATTTGCATTGCCCTGATGATTAGTAATTCTGAGCATTATTTCATCTGTCTGTTGGCCATCAGCATGTCTACTTTGGAAACATGTCTATTCAGATCTTCTGCCCATTTTTTAATCATATTGATTCTTTCTTTGGTATTGAGTTGTATAAGTTCCTTATATATTTTGGATATTAGCCCATTATCAGATATATCATTTGCAAATATCTTCTCCCATTCAGTAGGGTGCGTTTTTGTTGTGCTGATGGTTTCCTTCACTGTGCAAAATCTTTTTATTTTTGTGTAGTCCCAATAGTTTAATTTCGCTTTTGTTTCCCTTGCCTGTGGAGACATATCTAGAAAAATGTTTCTACGGCTGATGACAAAGATATTACTGCACATGTGTTCTTGTAGGATGTTTTATGGTTTCAGGTCGCCCATGAAAATTAATTTTTATAATAACATTCACAGGAGGAAACTAGAGTTAAGGCACTACAATCACAGGCTACTACTGATATTACTGTTCAGCCATTAGACTACAAATACCAGCGGCAAGTGTTCATCTGTTTCGTTTTGTTTGCCAACCAAATAAATACAAGAAGATACCTGGTGCCCAGAACAGAAAGACTGTATACAGGTGGCAAATATTTTTTTGGTTGCCCAAATATTTCCAATGACAGTATTCACCGCTCTGGGTCAAGGGAGACTATAACCTAGTAGACCTAGTGGCCAAAAAGCAGTAATATAGACCAAGACACCGAGAACGTGGACTACATCAAGATACAAGAAATCTTCTCACCGTCAAGAATCACAGCATACGCAAAGTCTGAAATGGCAGAGAAGGCTGTGTCTTCTACATCTTCAGTGCTGAGCCCCTTCTGGTGCTGGAAGTCAGCAGCCCAGGAGAAGGATGGGGTGCTCTGGAGACAGACTGACTTGATCCCTATCGTTCTACTCTCCTCCACGACCCAGCTTTCAGGTGCTCCGCACAGGGCCAAGCAGAGAGAGATTATAGAGGTTCTGTGAACTGGTTCTAATGCTTCCCTTATATAACTCTGAGCCCATAGCTCTGCTTTGTTGATATAACTCCATCAATCTGGAGTGGAAATAACAACTTGTTTTACGGGCTTTATGAATGTGGCCAGATCAGTCTGAGAAGTTTTCCACTCAAACTGCAAATGAACCATGACAGAGAAAAATGAGACTGAAGACAAGAAACCTTTCCCTCCTGGTTGTATGTTTTTAGCTCCTCGTTAACGCCAAGTTCAACAAATGCTAAGTTAATTAATAAACTAGGTTCTATTAACTAAGTTTGCCATTTAATAAAATTTTTCCCTGGATGAATTACTACATCACTCTAGGCCTCACTATCCTTATCTGCAAAATAAAGAGGACACTGTCATCTCAGGATGGTTGCCATGATTAAATAAGATGATAACGTAGAATGCCTGGCTCTTTTTTTTTTAAGATTTTATTTATTTATTTGACAGACAGAGATCACAAGTAGGCAGAGAGGCAGGCAGAGAGAGAGAGGGAGAAGCAGGCCCCCCGCTGAGCAGAGAGCTGTATGCGGGACTCGATCCCAGGACCCTGGGATCATGACCTGAGCCGAAGGCAGAGGCTTTAAACCACTGAGCCACCCAGGCACCCCGAGTGCCTGGCTCTTTAATCCAAAATTAGCACTCAGTCATGGTAGTTCTTACAACCACATAATATAAAAGAAGGTGTATAAAAAACTAACAAGTTAGTATCCTAAATGAAATCATCTAATTATATTTTGTTTTACTTTCTAAGAAGAAAGGGCTAACTTATGCCAGGAGAAAAAGGACTTTTTTTTTTAAAGATTTTATTTATTTATCTGACAGAGAGAGACAGTCAGAGAGGGAACACAAGCAGGGAGAGCAGCAGGCAGAGGGAGAAGCAAGCTCCCCACCAAGCAGGGAGCCCGATGTGGGCTCGATCCCAGGACCCTGGGATCATGACCTGAGCCAAAGGCAGTTGCCCAACAACTGAGCCACCCAGGTGCCCCAGAAAGACGACTTTTTTTAAATTAAGTACTCATAAACTAAGATGATAGATAGACACACAGATAGATTGGGGGGGTAAGAGAAAGGGACGGAGGGAGAAAGGTCAAATATGAGGAAACTATCTAAAAGAAAAGTTTAAACTTAATCCACCCTGTAAGAAATAAAATGGGATTTCCATCTCAGTGCCCTCAAAATATACACCTTGTCATTCAGTAGTAAGATAAAGATAAACACCTACAAAAAATCTTATGACTACAGGGGTGCCTGGGTGGCTCAGTGGGTTAAGCCTCTGCTTTCAGCTCAGGTCATGATCTCAGGGTCCAGGGATCAAGCCCCGCATCAGGCTCTCTGCTCAGCTCAGCAGGGAGCCTGCTTCCCCCTCTCTGCCTGCCTCTCTGCCTACTTGTGATCTCTGTCTGTCAAATAAATAAATAAAATCTTTAAAAAAAAATCTTATGACTACAAAAGTATACTTTTGTTTTATTTTGTTCAAAAACATCTATTCAAAGATGTCCAGATTAAACTGATAAAATAAGGGTTAATTATGATTTGACTTCTTTTATCATTTCTGAATTAGAAATAATTAACAGATAAATTTCTAGAAAAAGAGGACACAAAGAGAACTCTCTTTCACTGTTTTGAAAGGAGTTTTACTGATTTTTATTTAGATTCACTATTAAAACTCATTGTTGAGTAGTAATGGCCACATAGCTTGTTATAAACCTTACCCCATTCTGCAGCCCAACATACGCACATTGAGAACAATTAGAAAAGCTGGACACAATACACAAAAATAATCCACTTGAAAGCCTCAGTGAGCTAACAAGACCTAAGCCAGGACTTAAGGAGTAAAGACACCTTAGAGAAGGTAAGCAAACTAGTGAATCTGACCGTCTTTGAAGCTGTACCTCTCAAGGAGTTTGCCAGTTTCTAAATAGTACAAAGCCAAGAGGCTAGAAGGCCATTCAGAAAGCAGCAGCTAGGTGACTGGAAACCGGGGATGGAGTAGACCAAGGAGAAATTTCTGTAAACATCCAGAATTCCAGATAATCCCCTGGAAAGGCAATACTTCAGAAATTAATGCAAACTGGAAATGGACATATTCTCACAAAACCTGAAACCTAGTTTTCATCAGCTCCATCCCAGAATGGATTAATGTAACATAACCCCACATTTATGCCTGCAAGAAAGGAAAAGTAAATCCTCTCTAAAGGAAAATAGCATCATGCAGAGCCTTACATTATTTTTGTGACTTTTTCATACACAATGTCCAACATTCAAACAAAATGACAAGGCATGCAGACATGCTGCTAGAGTCTCTAGCTTACTGCTGAGTCCCCGTCAAAACTGACCCAGAAAGGCCTTGTAACTCTTCAACCCAAAATTCCCATTTTAGAATGAATCAACTTGGACTCAAGAACAAACAAGACAGGAAGGGTCAAAACCTTGCTTGTCAAATGGAAATGGTATGTTGAAGAATGTAGCTAGTCTGGCCTCTGGCCTCAGGAGCATCTCAGCTTTACCTTCCAAAAAGCAGCAAGTATCTCTCTATGGGAAATTTGATCTATTCTACTACCTAAAGCAAAGCCACAATAGGACCTCCCTCCAATATATGAAGATTCCCTAAACGTCTGAGCCTGGTTCACTGATGGTTTGGCTGGGCTGAAACCTAGTATGTACTGGGTGCTGGGGACACTGGTCAGGGGCCAGGACGCAGGCTTTTGGGCTGTCGCCAATGGTTAGCTGTTTGGTCTGCCACTTGGAAAATTGCAGACTGGGAGATTAAAGAGACTCTTCTTTGGAAACATGAACAACCTAGAAACCATTTTGTTTGACCGAATTGTCTGGAACACTCATGCAGATGCCCATAGGAAGGGCTGTGGACCTACTGGAGCCAAGCAGGCTGATCATCGAAGCTGATGGAGCTTGACTCTCTCTCTAATGCAGAGGCTACCACTGCAGGACAGAGGTGTGACTCCTGCCACCAGCTGACCGGTTTGTCTCACAAGGGAAGATGCCATGTCCCCAGGGGTGTTACCCTCTACCGCTCCTGGCAGATGGCTGCATCAGACCTCTGAACCCCTCTCAGGATAAGAAGTGCTGCCTCACCGTTACTAATCATTTTCAGGTTACTGGTTAGCACTTTCCAGCCACACCACTGTGGCCCTTGAAATGAATCTGTGTACTCGGGAATGGACTGACTGTCCACCTCTCTCTTCCTCATTCCCCCCAGTCTATACACTTTAGTAAGGCACTTTGATCACAAAAATCAGGTATTCCAAGAAAGGAATCATTCCTTCTTGGCTACTTCCGGGGTAATCGGCAAGACAAAAGGGGGAAGAATTATAGGCCAATATGTAAGTATATTTTGAAAACTGAGGATTCCATCTTGAGCACTGCTGGACATGAGGCTTTTTTTTTTCCCCTAGCATCACCCCCAGGTCAGCAGGGTTAATCTACACTCCGGGTAGCAGCACAACTGAAAAAGAGGCTCAGGGATTCAAGCTTAACTCTGGTTAAGTTTTATTAAAGTGCCCTCCCTTGTCCCTCTTGCACCTGACCTTTCCAGATGAACGGTGTAGGTGTAAGCAGGGGAAGAAATAGCTCAGATTCCAGAAGGTATGTGGAGGAGAGAGCATCATGATTTTTTGTCTTTTAGAATCACCGCTGCAGCCTCCCTCCAAAGGGAAAACATCCTGGTATGGCAATTTGAAACTGCTGCAAGCACACTCTGTTTTACTTCCCACTGCATCTTTTGTGATCCCCTCAACTGTGTTGACCACAGAACAGCAGGACAGGGTCCCAGCTCCTGCCCCTTCCTCACAAAGCACTTCTGGATATCGTCCCCATCCCTATCCATATCATGGGCAGACAAATGCCATAAAGAAAAAGATAGCTTAGAATACATCAAAGTTTTAAACCTCTCTTCATCAAAAGACACCTTTAAGAGAGTAGAAAGGCAAGCCCAAGTAGAAAATGTTTGCAATACATACAACTAACAAAGGACTTATGTCTTCATATATATTAGAATGAACAATATGAAATTCAGATATTCAATAATTTTAATGTACAAAAATGGCCATTCATATAGTTTAACTCAGTATTTAAAAACTCCTACAGGGGCAACTGGTTGGCTCGGTTGGTTAAGCATCTGACTCTTCCTTTCAGCTCATGATTTCATCATGGTCTTGAGATCAAGTCCCTGCCTTAAACTCTGTGTCCAGCATGGAGTCTGCTTCAGATTCTCTCTCCTTCTGCCCTCCCCTGGCTAACGCTCTCACTCTCCAAAATAAATAAATAAATAAATAAATAAATTATAAAATCTTTTTTAAAATAAAAATAAACCAAGACTCTTTCTTTCTCTCTCTAAAATAAAATATTTTTAAGATAAAAATAAACAAAACTCCTCTCTCTTAAATAAACAGAATCTTTTTTTAAATAAAAATGAACAAATAAACAAAAATTCCTACAGATCAGTAAGAGAACTCAATAAAAAATGGGCAAAAGGCTGAATAAGCACTTCAAGGCAGAGAGCAATCAAATGGTCAATACATACTTGAACAGGTGCTCAACCTCATTATCAGAGAAATGAAAATGAAAACCAAAAGGAGATAATTCTACAGACCCACTAGAATGCTTAAATCTAAAAGACCAATAATACCAAGTGTCAAGCAAGGATGTAGAGCAACTGGAATTCTTATACACAGCTGGTGGGAACATAAATTGATATAGCTATTTTGGAAAACTCTTTAGCTATAATTATTGAAGCCAAATATTATATGTCCTATGAACCAATAATTTCATTCCCAGGTATATATCCAACAGAAATGCATACATACTTGTGCACCAAAAGACTTGTACAGGAATTTCCATGGCCACAGTATTTGTAACAGCTTCAAAGTGGGAACAATCCAAATGTCTATCAACACTAGATAAAGAAAATTGTACAGACAGTTCCCAACTTAAATGGTGTGACTTATGATTTTTTGGCTTTAGGATAGTACAAAAGCAATACATATTCAGTAGAAACCAGACTTTGAATTTCAAAGTTTGACCTTCTCCTGGGCTAGTAATATGCAGTATGATCCTCTCTCCTGATGCTCTGCGGTGACTGTGCGCCACAACTCCCAGTCAGCCACACAGTCATGACTTCTAACAACTGAAGTACTAACAGCCATTCTGTATCCATACAACCATTCCACTTATCACTTGCAGTAGAGTCTTCAATAAATCACAGGAGATATTCAACACTTCATTATAGAATAGGCTCTGTGTTAGATGACTTGCTCAACTATAGGGCCAATATAAGTATTCTGAACACATTTAAGGTGGATTAGGCTAAGCTATGTTTGGTAGGCTAGGCGTATTAAATGCATTTTTGACTTACGTTATTTTTAACTTATGGTGGTTTATCAGGACATAACCCCATTGTAAGTCAAGGGAGATCTTGAATGTTTACCCAGGAGAATATTACAAAGAAATGAAAATGAGTGAACCACAACATCCAACAACACAGCTCAACCTCACAAAGACCATGTTGACAGGAAGAAGCCTGACACGAAGGAGTGCTTACTGCATGAGTCCATGATCAAGTTCAAAAATAGGCAAAAGCAGGGGCACCTGGGTGGCTCAGTGGGTTAAAGCCTCTGCCTTCAGCTCAGGTCATGATCCCAGGGTCCTGGGATCCAGCCCTGCATCGGGCTCTCTGCTTAGCAAGGAGCCTGCTTCCCTTCCTCTCTCTCTGCCTGCCTCTCTGCCTGTTTGTGATCTGTCAAATTAATAAATAAAATCTTTAAAAAAAATAGGCAAAAGCAATCCCTAATGTTATTGGTAAGAATGGTGGCTACCTATGGCTAGGGGTAGAGAAGAGGGAAGGACATGAGGTTAGTTTCTGGAGGGATGATCATGTCAATTGTTTGATCTGGACGCTGGTTACATATATTCACTTTCTGAAACTGCATCAAGGGCACACTTAGGATTTGAGCACTGTTCTGTATGTTTTCTCTACCTTAAAAAATAGGTTTGCAGTTTAATTTATTGTTAAAAGAACAACATTCAAATAATTTTTGAATATCAAAATATTAAAAAATAAAGGAAAATTGTGAACACGAACGCTGAACAACACAGGAAGCCAATCATTTGTATTGTATTGTATTATTGGAAATGTATTATTGGAATGATGGTATTGCCAAAGTGAGGGTATAAAACTGCTACTGAAAGAAGAGAAGGTGGCTTATCATGAATCAATATTAATATTAGTTTGTTGAGAATCACCAACTAGCTGGACGAGTATGCTAGACAAGTCAATAACGATGGCTATCACACCCACCAAACTTTCCATGAGATGACCTCACCCATGGCCCCTGCGGTTTCATATCCAATCCACTGACTGGTCAGAGACCACTGGTTTTGTCAAGCCCCAAAGTGTGAACTGAGGGGCGCCTGGATGGCTCAGTGGGTTAAAGCCTCAGCCTTCCGCTCAGGTCATGATCTCAGGGTCCTGGGATCAAGCCCCGCATTGGGCTCTCTGCTCAGCAGGGAGCCTGCTTTCCCCACCCTCCGCCCCACCACGCCCCTCTGCCTACTTGTGATCGCTGTCAAATAAATAAATAAATCTTTAAAAAAAATGTGAACTGAGCCAATCAGATTCTCTCCCATGAGAATACAGGCCTGAACAGATGGAGTGGATGAGAGATGCAGCAGGGAGAATTAAAGCAGGAACAAAAGCAAGAGAAAGGGACCACAATGTGTTAAGTCAATACCATGAGGTTCAGGTAGCCTAAAGTTAGGGTAAGCAGCAGTGAGGAGAACACAGAAGCTGTGAGGAACCAAGAAGGCGCAAACATGCTGAAAAACAGGTCAACGGGTACCAAGGTCCTAACATCAGCTAGGCCACAAGAAATGTACTAGAATGAGACTCACCCTTATATTGCCTTTCAGTATTCCCACTGTCCCACGACCACACACAGAGGTGACCATTATTCAAGACAACTTGACTTCATATCTCTCCCTTGCAATCAAAAGGGCCTAAAGCAAATAATCACAGAGCAGAAACCAACTAACCCCAGAAAAGTTTAGCAATACTAGAGAAAGCAAACTACACCCTTGTTTACTGAAACCTTAGTAATTGCCTTAAAACAACATTGACTAGCTGTTGGGTCTCAGAATTTATTTTGAAAGACTGATGAAACACCGGTTTACAAAAGATGGCCAGACAGTTGCAGACTGATGCAAAATACTGAGTGCGAAGAAGCATTAAAGATGTCACAGGAGGAAGCACTCTTTCTCGTTCCAAAAGGCTCTTCAGCTACATAGCTGTAAGAGTTTGGCAAATGGACTTCAGTAAAGCGAGGAAGAACCCTCAGTAAGAGAATCACCTATAATTTATTTTCTCGTACAGTGACCTCAAATCATGAAAATATCTTTACCCCAGGATCACAGCTAAACAAGTAATTTCAAAATTTCTTTTCTTTTAGATTTAACATACCAGAATTTATTTAAAAGCTAATCCCACCACCTTGACGTCTTCACAACTATTGTCTTAAGATTTTTCCTTTATAATGATATCAAAGAAACAAAAAGATGAGCATAATATAATAATTATAATATATATAGTAAATATTGTAACATATATAAAAAATTATAATAACATACATTAAAACAGAAGCATATTACATACTCTTTCCAAGGTCATTCTTTTCATTTTTTTTTAAAGCTTTTATTTATTTATTTGACAGAGAGAGAGAGAGACCACACAAGAAGGGGGAGCAGCCGATGGAGAGGGAGAAGCAGGCTCCCCAATAAGCAGGGGGCCCAATGTGGGGCTCAATTCCAGGACCCTGGGATCTTGACCTGAGCCGAAGGTAGATGCCTAACCCACTGAGACACACAGGTGTCCTAAGATCATTCTTTTCAGAGTCACATCTAGTATAATCTTCAATGCCAAACAAGGTCTATGCAAAAAAAGAACAAAACTTCCTTATTTACAAGTAAAATAATACAATGTGTGCGACTTGCTTTAAAATCGGGGCGAAAAAAGCATGTGTGGGGGAAACAGAGAACATGAAAGCAGAAAGTTGGAGGCTGTTGAAGTTGGGTGATTGGCATTCCCTGAACGATTCTATTTCGTGTTAAAATATTTTTAAAGAGGAAGGGAGGGAGAAAAAAAAGAGGGAGGGAGGAAAAAACTTACTAAGTGAAGTAATGAAAACAAAAAGCAGAAAGCCACAGAGGAGTTATATCAGAAAGGATTTAATAGAAACACCAGCTGACAAATGAGGAGACTATTCGCACGCTACGTGAAGAGCCTGGCGTGGACTACAGCCTGGGAGCCTGGCCACAACCTGATTATGTAGGTCCCACTGCTATGCTCGTCTTTAGGCAGGGGTCCAGGCTTAGAAAGGGGAATTGCTCAAGATCACATATCTGGTAGGGAGCTGAGTCCAGACAGAAACCTTGGCAGGTTAACCCTTGAACGGGACCATAGACAGTACTACATTGATTGGACCTGGAAATTGATAGTCCTAAAGTTTAAAGAAAGCAAATTTCTTTTTTTTTTTTTAAGATTTTTTATTTATTTATTTGACAGACAGAGATCATAAGTAGGCAGAGAGGCAGGCAGAGAGAGAGGGGGAAGCAGGCTCCCTGCTGAGCAGAGAGCCTGATGCGGGGCTCGATCCCAGAACCCTGAGATCATGACCCGAGGTGAAGGCAGAGGCTTAACCCACTGAGCCACCCAGGCGCCCAAGAAAGCAAATTCTTTTTGGATGTGAGCAGCCTCCTATTCCTACACATCATGGGCGTGGTCTCGTCATGGCTTCTGTAAGGAGTTAGGATGTCACTGCCACAATGAGCCACAGGCCAGGCTGCCACCTCTGCGGTCCGACATTGCTCATCCCAGGAACCCTCCCAGCTTTCCAATCTGCCCTCCGCTGGACAGCACTAACCCCACTGTTTACATTAGTCACACAAATGGCATGGGCTCAAAAATACAGTTCAGGAAATGAATCAGGCATTGTCTAAATTAAATCAGACCAATGACAAAATAAAGCATTTCAGGAATCTGAAGAGAATGCAAAGGACTGGTAACCAGAGTCCCTCAGATCCCAGCATCCTCGGTCCTCACCATGTCACACTGCTGAGTATGGGAAGAGTTAATACAAGAAACTGCTGCTACATTTTTTAAAAATGCAGCACTAAACGATGGATGAATTTTATTTTTAAACACAACTTTGTAAATATTGCTCTATCTGTGTCTTTTCAGATCTTACGAGAATTCTAACTTTCATTACCTTACTCTACTCTGATGCCACAAGTCATGGAAGTAAGTTGGCCTCCCAGCTTCCTCATTTCTTCCTTTATATTCAAAAAGAAAAGAAATCTTATTTAAATAAACACTGATCAACTCAAACTTGTGTGTGTGTGTGTGTGTGTTTCTCTGCCTTCTCCTTAAAAGTATACCTGGGGCATTTTGCATTCACTGTGAGGAGTTTTAAGGAAAAATTATTTGAGTCTTTATTTTTCATTGAATCATTAAGTTTTTCAAGTGCCAGTAAAAAGGAAAAGTGAGAATATGTGCTTTCTGTAACTCTGTTCCACCTACTGATACAAATGTTTTCTCAAATAAAAAAAGAAAAAAGAAAAAAAGAAATCCTACTGTTTTATTTTGTTTTTTCCCTGAATATACACACAACCATATTTGAATTCATTGGGAAAAAACCTCAACTCTACCCTTTGATGGAGCCAAAATAATGCATTTATAACTTCTCAATCAGCTAATCTTTGAAAATTACACCAGCTGACATGTAATGAGTAATTTCAGGATAATGGTTAATTTTTAGAATAATGGCCAGATATTATCTGATAAACCAATGTTTGCCACAGTACTATATTGATGCCTAACAAATATCAGCTTCTAGTTTCATTTAAATGTTAATTAAGATTTTACTATATATATGCTTGAATTAAGATAAACTTATTTCAGAGAAAAATTTATACAGGGATTAATGTAACACAATAATTATACGTACTCGGTCCTGAAAAATAAATTCCTCTAAATTGTAGACAGATTGGATTTATAATCCACATATTGAAACGCTAATGATACAAATAAAAATCTGTAAACTCCAAAATATGTAATTGCATGACAAATGTTTTGTATTTATGATAGAAAATAACAGTGCAACAAACACACAACATATATACATATATCCCTTTCCTATAGGACAAATGAACAGGCATGAAAACACGAAGCTGCTTTGAAAAGTGGGAAAATTAGGACTTAAGACCAAAGTAAAGCCAGATTGCTTGTCAATCTGGCTTCTTTCATTACATAATAATCTTAATGACTAACTTTTTCTATTTTACAAAATTAAAATTATATTGACTGCAGCATGCATAGTTACTGAAAAACATGGACAAAATCAACCTAAAAATATAATCTGTATTAAACATACAGCAATATCAATTGTTTGAACCAATTATTAACATTTGTTGCTAAAACCAGAAACCTGTGGTTATCACACATGCTTTACAACTTACTGTCACCCAGTGAGAAGAAAATACCTCTATTTTTTAATTCTCAAAGAAAAAAAATTATGTTACAATAATATAAACAGTAAAGTTTAGTGTAGCCAAAATTAATTACATTTTGCCAATCCATAGATTATTTTTCATTTAAGTTTGAAAGATTACAAAGTTCAATAATAAATCATTTCTCTCCCTTAAGTTATGTTTTAAAACACTTTGTAAGATTTAATTAATATTTTTATTCCATTTTCCCTTCACTTACGTTCAATAAGCAAAGGTTGAAGAGAAAATAGTGAGCTGGTTATTATATATCAATTAAATGACATGAACGAGACTGAATATCTACCATCCACACTCCCTCCCCTCCCCAAGTATTTCAGGGGTTGCATACAGCTCTGCCTCCTTCCATAAAATGATTAAAATCCTCCACTTGTGGCCAAGTTAGGAACACTAAAATGACTAGCTAGTAAGGAGGCAACAGGGGAAATCATATAACCTTTAATCCCTTTAAAATTAAATTAACATGTTTAAATCATCACAGATATGACAAGTATCTACTACTTGAAGCCTCCAGAACTAAGATGTTTGGCACCCAAAATGCCTGAAATCAGGGTGAACAGAACTTTTAACATTACCAGAAAAATAAGAATAAACACGGCTTTTTTTCTATATGTCTCTCCTGCTAGCAGGGAAGACACATACAGTCTCTTAAATGGATTAGACTAACCAATGTGTACTTTCACCTAAGTGCAAATATTTTTAAAGATCCCTTACCGAAGGAAATGAATGCCATGTAAAATTGTTTGTTTAAACATAAGTCTCATTTTTCTTTAAAAATACAGTGGTCTGTATTTTTCATTCCCCAAGAACTGCAACTGCCCTGGAAATAGTTTTGGGATTTTTTTGTTTTTTTGTTTTTTTTTTAAAGATTTTATTTATTTATTTGACAGACAGAGATCACAAGCAGGCAGAGAGGCAGGCAGAGAGAGAGAGAGGCAGAAGCAGGCTCCTTGTTGAGCAGAGAGGCCAAAGCGGAGCTCGATCCCAGGACTCCGGGATCATGACCTGAGCTGAAGGCAGAGGCCTTAACCCACTGAGCCACCCAGGCGCCCCAATGGAAATAGTTTTTAAAGGGAAATAGGAATAAACAAAATAGTGATTCACATACTACAATCCCGACCCCCATACCACTCAGATTTTTAAATTCCTTTTTTTTTTTTTTAATTTATTTGAGAGAGAGAGAGAGAGCACACACACTAGCGGGAGCGGGGGGGTGGGAGCAGAGGGAGAAGGAGAAGCAGACTCCCAGCTGAACAGGGAGACTGGACCAGGACAGCAGTATCAAAACCTGAGCCGAAAGCAGACGCTTCAGTGACTGAGTCACCAAGGTGCCCCTCATATTTTAAATTTCTTGAAGCTCAATCAACTTAAGTAGCCACCTTCCTAAGGCACTCTTCAAGATTTTTCTTTTCTAGAGCTGGACTTTGATCACCTTTCTCTCCCTAGAATGCTTTCAGTCTCAGTGCTGGCATAGGTACAAACGAAAAAAGGACAACAGGCAATTTCTAAGAGCTGAAGTGAAGTTCAAATTCGATGCAATAATGGAGGATGACACAGAGGTTGGCCCACAGAAGGTACTTATTAAACTCAAATTCCCATTCCCCTTGAACACCTTTACCTAGAATGAAAAATTAAGTTTTTCAATTCACGTAAATGGAGATTTCTTTAGAAAGTAGTGCCACCAACACACATGTTCAAGAAAAAGCACACTACTTGTAATTTTTTTAGCTGAACTCATTTTGATTTTATCACTGTAACTAAAAGTACCTAAAAAGTAGCCACTATGGAAACTTGATATCACAGCTTTGCCATCAACCAAGGACCTACAAAGTGTAATCTTTGGGACATTCTTGAAAAAAGGGAGCAGTGCAAATATCCCTTTAACCTAGGCACATTTAGAAAGGGAAAAACACCTTTCTTTTTTTTTTTTAAACTGGAAACAGTTTTTTAAAAACTGCTTTAACAGTGGTTTTTAAAAAAAACAAACCTTAATTTTTTTTCTTTTGTCAACCAACTTACTTTGAATTATTTAGAAGAAGCAAACCAATGAGTGTTTTCCTCTGATTATATAACTTACTGAAAAACACAATTAATCAGAGTTTAAGAATTATTTGAAGGATAAGTAGCATTTAAACTGATAAGAATGATTGGAGGCATTTTATAGCAAAAATTACATTAACTATAAGTAACTGTCAACAGCATTACATCACATTCCAGGGTAAATAAGAAAGTCTCCTCCTGTAGCAATATGTTCCTATTGATTTGCAAATCTGCTAACCTAACTGATTTATTAGAATGCCCGCTCTGATCACCTGCTTGTCTTCAGCTCCTCAGATTTCGTATGTATCACAGAGACCCGTAAACTTTAAATCCTGTGAAACGGTCTGTCACATCCTCTACACAGCAAAAGCTCACACTGCTGTTACAACATTAGAAACAGGAGATGTCATTATTGGAAGACAACTTGAAATCTTCTCAGCCAAACTCTTAATTTTAAATATTAAGAAATGGGTCTCATTCACAGAAAAAAAAACAAAAAACAGAGAAACTGTTAAGAGATGGGAGTACGGAAGTCACGGCAACATGGTGGCGGAAACCCACTCTTGCCTCGCTAAATCCTGTTTCAAGCCCTAACCTTCAACTGCGTTCATGGGGTTGATAGAGATATTTCCTCAGAAAGCTCCAGGAGCACATTTGGAGAAAAAGAGCTTAAGATGGACCCCGTTCAGAATCTCAACTTTGCCAGCTTCAAGTCTAGGTACTTGAGAAAACGTGAGCGCACAGGAACACAAATGAACTGAAAGGGAACCAACAGCATAAACTGCAGGTTTAAGGTAGAAGTTTCTTCTTGTTTCTTATCTTTGCAGTTTCTCCTTAATTCTTAAGACACACCCAGATAGACCCTGCTAGAGAGAAGCATCCATCTGCTAAGGTAACCTAAGTCACAGAAGCAAACCTAACTGAAGACAAACATCTGACAGATTTCCCAATCCAATTCCTAATCCATTTTGAAATGCTTGTTCTTTACTTCTCAGTTTTTCTACAGGCACCAAGGGTTCCAATTTCTATCCTCTTAGAGATGTACTGAATGAGTAAGAAATACTCATTACTTGTATGGCAAACAGAATTTTTTCCCCTAGGATGACCTGTTCAGGACTTCCATTAGAAAGTGGTATTAAAGTCATACTATTTGGAAGTTATGTTTATGTATTAAAGTGTGGTGTAGAGAAAACTGTCCTGAAGAGGAAGTCCAGAAAATTTCCAAGTAGAAAAATGCTGGTTTTCATATGTTAACTAGTCAGAAAGCCAGATAAGTTGCAGCAAGTAACATCTTCTAACCCCCAGCTCAAAAAGAAAGAAAAAGGAAGGAAGGAAGGAAGGAAGGAAGGAAAAGAAAGAAAGAAAGAAGAAAGTGTTTATCTCCTAATATCAGTATAAATACAGGGAGAAAAAATAATTTGGAATTAAGTCAATGATATATATTCAGGGTAATTTAAAGTACCTATTTGCTTTTACACATAATAACACTTAAGAACTTAGTGGTTTTGGCTCCTGGGGGGCCTTGGAACACATACCTTAAAAAAAAAAATCTCACCAAGAGAAAAAAAGAAAAAAGTAGATACTGAAAATCTGCTTCCTCAACACCCTTTTCGTGCTCTTAAATTCTAAAATGCATGACTTGAAATTTAAACTTCTATTTCCAGTATCTGTAGCTACAAAACTGAAAATTAGCTTTTCAAATAACTGGCAACATGCCATCAAAAACCAAAGGGTGTATTTTTTAAATATCAGATTCATGTGCAATATAACAAGTTTAATCAGTTCAATCTGTTAATGATTTATAGTGAAACCAAAGTGGAAAAAACAAAATTTCTGGTTGATCTAGTTCGAACTCCCTCTTAATTTTACACACTGTTTTATGAGCCTTCGGGGTTATGTAGGCATCTTATTCATCATCCCATCGCTAGCGCCTCCCACAGCCAGGTTTTTGCAGGAGAAGCAGTTTGGCCTGAACTGCAGGGGAAATTCAGCTGCGAAACATTTTTACTCAACAGCAAAGACAATCAGCCTCTTTTTTTTCGAGCTGGAGATCTAGAAGCGAAGTGAGAACATTTGGGGAGCATAAAATTAGTCTGCTCTAACTTTATTAGCCGAAGGTGATTGAAAAAAAAAATACAAATTTCGCATTTGCAGGAAGGGGGGGGGGGCAGGAGTTACTAAATCTAGAGGGTTTGTTTTTTCCTCCCCGAACGCATACACAGCAAAACTAATAAAATTATGACCCAGGATAAAAAGGTCACATTTATTTTTGAAGCATTCATTTAAAAGTACAGAGAAGCATTCTCTAAAAATGCCCACAGGTTTAAACATAACAGGAATGTGGCTACCAAATACTAATCCTGCGGGAAATGGATACACATTTACCTCCATAATTAGACCCAGCAGGTCAAATGTGAGCAAGGTAAACCGACATAAACCACAAAACATTGACAATCGCCAAAAGAAAGTGCCTGTCCTTCCTGGGAGCCCCCGCTTGTTCCTTGCACAGCCAACGATCAAACATGCGCAAGCAAAAAAAAAAACCTCCAAAAAGCAAAAACAGAACAAAACAAAAAAAACCCAACACGCACCAGCCGGGTGAGGGAGAAACCAAACTTTTCCAAATAAGTTAGTTCCGTCGTGCCAGTCTAAACCCAACAGGTGTCAACACACGTCACCACACTAAATTCTTCCGAACTGGGTCTAGAGAAGAAATGGATGGTTAACAATGAAACTGGAAAGACCCGACCGCTTTCAGGGTCGCGAAGGCAATAAAGCGGAGCCTCCGTTCCGATGACACGGAGGTGGGGGGTAGGGGATGGAGACGGGGTGGCGCGTGGAGATGTCCTGCCCCTGACACCGCAGGAGAGCCTTGGATCTCGGAGCACGGTTCCCGCGTTCGGTCAAGCCCTAGACCTCGAGGGTTGGAAGGAGAGGGAGTGCCGCGGCCGCAGGGAGGGAGACCGAGGAGGGAGGGCGCGTGCTACCTGCTTGTCCAGCGCGTCCCGGGCGGCGCCCGGCCCGACTCCGGCCCTGGGCGGCGCGGGCGTCCGCTCGCAGCTGCAGCCCTCCAGGAGGTACATGCCCGCCGGGCGGCCGCTCTGCTCGCCCTCGAAGTAGAAGAGCACATTCTGGTAGAGAGCGAACCACTTCTCGTGCCAGCGACTCGCGTCGGCTGCCTTCTTGCTCAGGAAGCCGCGTTTGGTGCCCTCCTTGCGGGCCAGGAAGGCCAGGTACAGGGCGTGCCCCTCGTTGTAGCGCACGCTCTTCTGCATGGTGAGGGCGCGGGGGGCTCACCCGTGCCTCGCAGCCATCTCCAGGCCGGCTCGCCCCGGGGCCCGCCCGCTGCGGTCCGGTCCGGGCGAAGGTCGCCCCCTAGTCTGACGCAGCGCGCAGGGCACCCCGCCGGCCTTCGGGGCGCAGCGCCGCGCGGGTCCGAGGGGGCGCTTGGCTGCGGCCAGGGCACGTTCTCGGCCGCGACCGCCGCCCTCCTGGCCGAGCGGAGCCCCGGGAGCCCCCGACGCCCGCGTGGAAAAGTGGCCCCGAGAGGGCGCCCCGGCCCGCCGCCGCTTCGCCCAAAGTTGCGGGAGCCGGAGCCCCGCGGCGGGCTGGGGCGGCGCGACGCGCGGCAGCCCGCGGAGGACTGTCCTCGGGCAATTCGCTCCGGGAGACAGAAGGTAAAACGTCACGTGGGAGATCAGCTGTAATCGGCTTGGAGACCGATTTAAAGGGCAAAGCCGGCGCGGCAGCGGTGACGGTGGCGCCGCTCACCCCAGCGCGCGCGTCCACCCTCGCCCGCCAGCCGGGCCGGCTGCCGCCTCTGCTCCCGCGCCGCGGTGGGGCGGAAAGCCGGGCGCTGCGGGCGCGCGGCGGCAGCGCTCACACGCTCACACGCTCACACGCGCGCCCGCACGCACAGACCAATATATACACTTGCATGCACACAGATGCACACTGGCACAGCACGCACAGTCGCAACACAGTGCTCGCACTTTCACAGTTCTCACACGACGTTCACACTCATACAAACAAGAATACACATACACATAGTCACGAATTCAGGCACACTCACATACAAACACACACACAATACTCACACACACAAAATTTGCGCTCATGTATACAGATACAACCACACTGTGTATTTCACACAAAAATGCAAAGCCATATACAATTGCACATTACACAGGCAACTACACACGTGCACACACATGCTCACCCAGACACATTAACAGACACAAAACATGCACGCAAACACATACCCAAACTCACACACACTAGACACATACATGTACACTTAACATACACACTCAAGCCAATTACACATAAATACACACACATACACATTTATACTCATAAATTCACAGTAAGACACACACTGACACAGATTTTAAAAATCATAGGCAAACACACAAGGAACATACAGAAGCAAACACATTCACTCAAAAAAACTTACACAAACATGCACATAGTTACACACAAGCCCTTACAAACACACATTCATTCAAACTCATACACTTTCACAAACCCATTCACACGAACTCACAACTCACCTACCACATCCATACTCTCACACTCACCCATCAGTGCATTTCCACGGCCATAGGAGTTGTCACAGGATGGTTTTGCATCCCGGACAACCTTGATTTTCCCACTTGTACTTGCACCGTTGTACTTAAACCAGGGCAGAAGGTGAATGAGTGCAACCTCCTGTTCCCAGATCCTGGTTGTGGTTCCCTCTCAATCACTGTGATTTCTCTGGATTAAGATGAAAAAAAATAAATGTTAAGCATAGAGTTTTCAACCAGAAAAAAAATACCCAAACAAGGGAGGCTCACTGCCCCTGACAGCATGTCCCCAGAGGCCACACTGTCCTAGATTCCCTAGATACCCCAGGTAGGACTCGATTCATTTGATTAACAAATCTCACAAGCATGACCAGAAAACCGAGACCCCTGTTATAAAATGTAAAAGGAAAAGAAAAACGTGCCAGGGAGCAGCAGGAGAAAGCTAGTAAAACTCCCTGGGGAGCGCCAGGATTTGACTCTACTGTATAGACTTTTCATTCCCTTCAGTCATTTATCATAAAACTGGTTTGCCATGAAGTGTTTATTATCAAATTTTTTAAATAAAGTAAAATCCTTTTCTGGACCTCAAATCTGCAACAATATACCTGTCTTGTGCCACAAGTTGTGTGTTCACAAATTGACGGCCCAGGGGCTCTGCCTATTCCATCAGTGCTGTTTCTACAGAATATTTTATCTCTTCCTCACTGAGCAGCTGAGTGTTTTCTCCATCTCACCCAAAAACAAAACCAAAAATAAACACTTTCACTATTAAAAACTATACAATACAGGAATGGCCATTGAAATTATAGTGTGAGAGAACAGTGGTCATTCCTCTTTACACGTTTTTAAATGTCTTCGAGCCAGTGCTCTGCTAATTTGGGTTTAACCCAGCTGGGAGCCCGCGTTGTTATTTAGAGCAGATACAAGTACAGAGACAGTAAGTAAATGTGGACAAGGTTTGGAACCGGATTCTAAATGTGGAGGAGATGGCAACTGCCTCAGGAGGCCTTTTATTTCCTCCTCTGTGGTCCAGTCCCAGCTCTGAGAACCAGAAGTGAGTAGACAACTGTGTATTTGATGAGTTCCATTTTCTAACGGAAACCATTTAAGGGTGTGAATTCAGTACAAAAGTAATTTTGTGATGAGTACTCAAACCTTCTAGCCACTTGTGTGGTTTTTGTTGTTGTTGGTTTTCTTTTTTTTTTTTTTTTTCAGATGTGAAACATTCTTTCCCTAATAAGCAACATCTCTGGTGTGGAGGCTAATTTCAGTGCTGATCTATCTGTCATTTCTCTCTACTCAAATGTCCTTTTGATTCGAACCACACGAAGCATCCTTTATTCTTCTCAGCCTGTCTGTCATCACTTCCTACCATGTAAGATGTTGTGGCTGTCATATGGCCCCTGACAGTGGCAGAAGGGAGCTCTAGCTTCCTCTGAAATTTGGCTGGTAAAATTGTTGGTTTAAATTATGGAAATTCACTGGGAGAACTATGGATTTGATCCCCTGTTCATGTCCTCAACATGATACTTAAGCGATACAGAGGACAGAGAAAAGACAGTGCCTCGGATCCTGGTGTGCCCAGTCTATTAGGATTATGATTCAACGTTTAGGTGTTCTCACATGACTGTCTCCTTCTCCAAGACGGGGCTGTAGCACTAATCCCTGAAGCACCCAGTAAGAGAGCTTATATGCACTTGGCACACAAGTGATTCATAACTATTTCCTAAACTAATATAGTATTTGCTCACTCAACTGTTAAAGGGCGCACACATTCGCAATTTTGCAAGACTGTACAGAAACAACCAGAAATTCCTGGACGATCTGGAATAGCCATATCCTATGGGGTGTCATGGGCACTGGTGGGCCTTTATCCTCCTTCATTCATATGGAAACTGCTTCCCTGGACCGGTGCCACCTTGAAACACAAAGGGCTAGAAGGTTATGTAAATGAGGGTGCTTTTCCCCCAGCTGATCAAACAGGTCGGCTGAAGGGGCTATGTTCCAAGTGGGTGGGAGCAAGCTCTTCTGTGAATTCATTGTTTTTTCCTCCTGCATTTCACCGACTCTTTCCGGAAAGGGTCAGTTTCAACTGAAAGGGCAACAAAGGATTTCTCACTTCAAACAGTTGAAAGGGTCTTTTTTGCCTTTTTCTAGACAAGTGACGAGAAAAAAAATAGCAATGAACTACCATATCTGGAACCTAATGACTACTTGTAGAGGGGGAAGTTATCCACATAATTTGACAAAAAAGGGAGGGAGGGAGGGAGGGAGGAGAAACTGTATCTGAGTGTCCAAAACTATTAAGGTGGGAGGCCCTGGGGAGCTGATGCTACAAATGTAGGACATATTCCAAAGCTTTTCAAAATCCCTGGGACCATACATGAGATGATACTCCAGGAGAGGGCCCTGCAAGCAAACTACCATTCAGAGCTTAGGAAGAGGAGGAGGACGGCAGATTAAAAAGTGAACAACAGCAGGGAGGTAGGTAGGACCTGGAGAGTGGGCTGTCCCAGAAGCTAAGTGAAGACAGTATTTGAGGAAAGAGAGAATGACCTCGTCAAGTTCACACAACTATACACCCCTGAATCCACATCTTGTCACTGCCACTGCCTGTCCGAATGGTCATACAGTGAGGCTAACTGGCTGCTTAGGCAAGGAATCCCTTTATCGGGCTATATCGCACAAAAGACCCTGCGCACATTTCTTGGTGGCTCTAACATCCTGCTCGCTGTGCTGTCATTGCGGGTGCGGATAGCGGAGGGTGCAAGCTGCTTACTTTGCGGGCAAAAGTAGAGAAAGAGTGGGGCAGGCTGTGGGAGGGATTTGAGAACTATACCGATTTTCTCTCTCCTAGGAGGTGGGAGACTTGGATTCTCTCTAGGTGCGAAAACTGTTTCTTGGGACGCCTGGGTAGCTCAGTCGGTTAAGCGTCTGCCTTCAGCTCAGGCCATGATACTGGAGTCCTGGGACATTGGGTTCCTTGCTCAGCGGGGAGCCTGCTTCCTCCTCTCCCTCTGCCTGCCTCTCTGCTTACTCGTGCTCTCTATCTCTCTGTCAAATAAATAAATAAAATCAGAAAGGAAGGAAGGAAGGGAGGAAGGAAGGAACCATCCCTTTATGAGAACTCCTGGAATAGATGCTTTAAAACAGTTCAGAAATATAAAGCAAATTCCCTTTTATTCTGGGAAAAAGCTGAAGGGATCTGAATACACGTATTTTGGCTCGGAAACTCAATATTCTTTTGTAATACCCATTATTGTGTGCACAACTACTCTGACATTTCTTTTTCTTCCAGCAGAAACAGGCAAGATGTGTAGATGAAAACACTATTCCTTCTTCCTAGCACGGAGAAGACTCTAGTTACCGGCTATGTAACTAGATTTTGGCCTCAAGGATGTGGGCACATGTGATGGGCCTCTCCTTGTATGTCTGGTCATGATCATCTCTGCTCTTTCTTCTTATCCTCCGTAAGAAGAAAGATCACATCTTGAAGTCAGCAGGGCTACCAGACAGAAGGAGCCAAGGTCCTGGAGTCAGTGGCTCCTGCGAGCTGTCAGGCGCCGTAGGATCCAGGTGACTTTGTAACATAAGCCAAAACGGGAACTTTTGTGTTATTAAGCCACTGAGACACCAGGTTTCTTGTTACAACATCTAGTGTTAATGGCCCTGCTGGGTACGCTTCTCCATGGATTTAAACTATACTGTACTACAGACTGCTCTTTGTACTCTTTAAAAACAGGCTTATTGTGGTATAATTGATGTACAATTAACTGCACAAATTTAAAGAACACTATATGATCAGTGTTGATGTATTTGTATCCCCATGAAACTATGGCCACAACCAAGGCAGCAAATATTTCTACCTCATTCCTCTTTGAAATCCTTTTCCTCCTACCTCTCCTTGCCCTCCACCCCCATGAGAACACTGGTCCACTTGGTGACTGTGAGTCAGTTTGCATTTCCTAAAAGCTTATATAAATGGACTGATATAGGGACACCTGGGTGGCTCAGTTGGTTAATCATCTGCCTTCGGCTCAGGGCATGATCCCAAGGTCCTGGGACAGAGTCCCACATCAGACTCCCTGCTGGGCAGGGAGCCTGCTTCTCCCTCTGCCTACAGCTCCCTCTGCTTGTGATCTCTCTCTCTCTGACAAATAAATAAATCAAATCTTTAAATGGACTGATACTGTTTGTGAATGGCATCTTTCACTCAGCATAATGATTTTGAGATTCATCTATTTTGATGAGTATCAATAGTTTGTTCCTTTTCATTGTTAAATAGTATTTTATTTTATTTTAAGATTTTATTTATTTATTTGACAGAGAGAGATCACAAGTAGGCAGAGCAGCAGGCAGAGAGAGTGGGGGAAGCAGGCTCCCTGCTGAGCAGAGAGCCCAATGTGGGGCTCGATCCCGGGACCCTGAGATCACCACCTGAGCTGAAGGCAGAGGCTTAACCCACTGAGCCACCCAGGTGCCCCAACTAAATAGTATTTTAATAATAGCACTGTATGAATACACCACATTTGTTTACCCATTTTTATGTTGATTGGGTTGTCTTTTGGATTAACCCAAGGACATTAAGTTTTCTTTTAGGATTCTTCAGGTATCAGGGGCACCTGGGTGGCTCAGTGGTTGAGGCCTCTGCCTTTGGCTCAGGTCATGATCCCAGTCCTGGGATCGAGCCCCACATCGGGCTCTCGGCTCAGCGAGGAGCCTGCTTCCCCCTCTCTCTCTGCCTGCCTCTCTGACTACTTGTGATCTCTGTCTTTCAAAGAGATAAATAAAAATCTTAAAAAAAAAAAAGAAAAGAAAAGAAAAAAAGGATTCTTCAGGTATCAGCTCTTACTTTTATCCCTATAAGCCAGTGGTGTAGGATACTGGGCTGCAGTTCATATTTTTGCACATGGCTATCCACATGTTCTAGCACCATTTGTTAAAAAGATTATTCTTTCCCTGTGGAATTGCCTTGGCATCCTTATTAAAAATCAATTAGCTATAGATATGTGAGTCTGTTTCTGGACTCTATTCTGTTCCTTTGATGTGTATCTTTATATATATACAAATTTACATTGATGTAGGTCTTTACACCAATAGCACACTGTCTTGATTATATTAACTTTCTAAAAATTTAAAATTAAGTAATTTATGATTTTCACTTTGGTTCTTTATTCTCAAATTGTTTTGTCTATTATAAATCTTTTGAATTCTATATACGTTTTAGATTCACCTTATATATTTCTACAAAAAAAAAGTCTTGCTGGAATTACATGGGGATTGTGTTGAATCTATAGGTCAATTTGATGAACTATTATCTTAACAATATTGAGTCTCCTCTGATCCATGAACATGGCATATCTCTCCATTTGTTTAGGTCTTCTTTAATTTCTATCAGCAGTGTTTTGTAGTTTTCAGGTATGGGTCTTGCACAACTCTTATCTAATTTATCTCTAAGCATTTCATATATATATATATATATATTTTTTTTTTTTGTGCAAGTGTCTTAGCTCAGGTTGCTATAGCAAAATACCATAAACTGGTGAACAACAGTGAACAACAATGAATGAACAACAAAAATTTATTTCTCACAGTTGTAGAGGCTAGAAGTCCAACACCATGGTGCCAGCAAGGTTGTGAGAGCCCTCTTTCCAATTACAGATGACTGAGTTTTTGTATCCTCACATGGCAGAGAGAGAGAGAGGGGGAAAGAATGAGCTCTGGTCCCTTTATCACCTTATTAGGACACAAATCCCATTCATGAGAGCTCCACACCCACAAACCAATTACTTCCCAAAGGCCGCATATCCAAATACCATCACATTGGGATTTAGATTTCAACACATGAATTCTGGGGGGACACAAGCATCCGGTTCACAACAAATAGTAAATGATATATTTTGATTAATTTCCTTGTTGTTCAATGATAGTTTAGGGGGTTCCTAGGTAGCTCAGTCAGTTAAGCATCTGACTATTGATTTCAGCTCAGGTCATGATCTCAGAGTCATGAGATCAAGTCTGCAACAGGATCTGCACTTAGCAGGGAGTCTCCTTGAGATTCTCTCCCTCTGCCCTTCCCCTCTCCCCAACACCACCCCCAACTCTCACACTCAGGCATGCACATGCAAACACTCTCTCTCTTAAATAAAATTAGGAAAGAAAGAAAGAAAGAAAGAAAGAAAGAAAGAAAGAAAGAAAGCCAGCCTTTGGCTTGCATATCTGAGTGTGTGTGTGTGTGTGTGTGCGCATACGCGTGTGCATTTTGTGTATTGGGGAAGGCATTTTGACTTCAGTCAACCTAAGTGATATTCCTGTGCAGTCCCAATGGTACCTGGGTCAGTTTATTTAGCAATATGTGTGCGTGGGCGGGGGATGTCTATGTGTGAGTATATCTAGTCAGAGAGGGTAAATAAGGAACAGGTCCATTAATATTTAAAATATCTATCATGCTTCCATGCCCCCATCTGTTAACTGTAGAAACTTCACCATCTCAAAATGTTTCCTTATTACTGCTAGGAGGCCACTCTGAGTGTTGACAAAGAGGTCTGCACATGGTGTCCTCCTCCAGACTCCTCACTGGCTTGCCAACACAAAGGCCTTTGTCTGCTATCCTCTTGAAGCTAGAATCAATCTCCTTCTTGCAATTCTGGCCAGTGGGAATGGAGATTGGCAGGAGGAAGCACCACCCACTTCTCCCAACCCATTGTAAGCATGGTATAACTTCTTTCTTTAATTACCCTGAAAACAAAAGAGAACTGTGGGGAGAAAACAGAGAACACACATGTTAACATGGAGATAACTCAGGAGTTCCCTGCTTCAGAAAGACTTTCTTTTCCCCTTCAAGCCAAGCATTTCCTCTCCAGTTGTCATTTCTTGTCATTGCATCAACCTCCTCTCTGGATGATCTTGTGGAAGGAAGACTTGCTCTCATTAGTAGAAAACACATGTTTTTTAAGTAGATCCTACACCCAGCGTGGAGCCCAAGGCCAAAGGTTTTCGATCTTACCTGCATATTAGGATCACCTGGGAGCTTTAAAAAAAAAGAATGACTACATCCACCTCCAGAAACTGTAATTCAAATTAGCCTGGGTACAGTCCAGATCTGGGCATTTGCAAAACTGCCCATGTAAGTCTAAGGCCAGCTAGGGCTAAGAACTCCTGTGCTAGGCCTTTGAAGCACATCTTCTTGATCTGTATAAAACCATTCATCTCATCTGGGCCCACACAGTAGAGCGGCTTATCTTCTTCCTCTTCGTTTTCTCTCCCCTCTTGCCAGGGTCCACTGCAGGCTACCTGTAACCACTACTCTCCTCATACCCCTCACTCTGTCTTTTCCTGTTTGTCCTCTCTGTCCCTTCTGTTGGGTTATTTCATCCATACCCCCCACTCTGTGGGCCAAAAGGCTAATGTCACCCAGCCAGCGAGGACCACAGCACACCGGCTCCAAGACTCAGATCCTGGCCCAGCCCTGTAATCTGGTCTTCACAGGGTGACCGTCTTGTCCCATTTTGCTCAGGACTGTCCTGGGTTTAGCCCTGCAAATCCTCCATCCTGAGAAGCCCCACAGCCCCCAACAAATGGGATGCTTGATATCCCTATCCCTGGGGCCCCTGCATGACTTCTTTGTTCCCAAGGGCTGTTTCAAGCCCATTCAAGGTTCAAGTCCATCCGAGTACAGGAGCATGGAAGTGACAAGTCGCCAGATGACCTAAGGCTTACCATGGCTGGAACTTATTATCAAATCTTTACATAGTTAAATTTCCATAGTTTATTTTAAATGGTAAAATTGTCATAGTCTGAGGCAGTAAATGTGTCAGTCAAAAACACATATAGAGCAGCATATACTTGCCTGAGGCAAATAAAATGAGACTCTGTAACTGCTACTCTCAGTTCTCAAGTAGTATGGGAAGATAATTTTATAAAATGTGGATTATTATTTTTTGTTCAGGCTTTGGTAAAAGTTTTGATAAAATAGACCAAGAAAATATATATATATATATATATATATATATATATATATATATTCACACCAAGAATAACAATTTCTGTATACTATGTATTTGAAAAAGATGTCACTCACCTCCACTAGCAAAGCATGTGCCCTGGGTTGATTTTCCATCACCAGAGATGGGCTTCGGTGCTCCTGCCACATTCCCTCATCCCGCCCTGTTTGGGGCCAAGGATGGACATCTGGACCAGACAATGCTGTGGGAGACAGAGTGCTACTCACTGATTCAACACGAAATCCAAAAGTGGTAGTAATCCGCGGGCAGGGTCGGCCTCTGAAGGATGCTAAGCCAGAGAAATTCCACTATCGGGGACTCATTACTTTATCATGACCATGACCCTGTGCATTTGTTGAAAATGCATATACTCCTACTAAGGTTACCCATCTTTGTGTGAATGGATTCATTAGCTTCACTTTGTTTTTAAAAGATTTTTTTATTCATTTTAGAGAGAAAGAGCACGAGAGAGCACAAGCGGGGGAAGGCGAAAAGGAGAGAGAGAATCCCCATCAGACTGCCCGCTAAACGGGAGACCCATGCAGGGCTCAATCTAACGACCCTAAGATCATGACCTGAGCCGAAATCAAGAGTCAGATGCTTAACCAACTGAGCCACCGAGGGGCCCACTCCTACTTCTTAACAAGTGAAATGCAGCAGCACAAAAGCCCTGGATCAAAAGAAGGAACAGTTGCAGGGAGGGAGGGAAGGGAAAAAGAGGTGGAGTATGGTATTAAATTCTGGTGCCCACCTGCCTTAACCTCCAGGGTTGGCCTCTGCTCTCACCTCGAAAGCCTCACAATCCGGCAATTCTGGAAAACCCGGTCTTTTTTTTGCAGAGTTAACTGAACCCCACATCCCCCCTGGGGCTCCTGCCCTGAACTTGAGACTCCGTCCACTTCTTTTGAAACCCTACTGCAATTAGGATTTATTAAATTGATTATTAAAATGTATTTGACAACCAAATTTTTTATTCCAAGCAACACCTCTTGAAATATGACTTAACTTTTTCTGTGTCCAATAAACTTTCAGGTGCCTAGTAGCTCAGTCAGTTAGCATCTGCCTTCAGCTCAGGCCATGATCCCAGGGTCCTGGAATCGAGTCCCACATCAGGCTTCCTGCTCCTCGAGGAGTCTCCTTCTCCCTCTACTCCCCCGTGTTTGTGATCTGTCTCTCAAATAAATAAATACAATCTTAAAAAAAAATAAGCTTTCATGTATTTTTTTTTTTATCTTACTAATCAGACTGTGACCTTTTTGAAGAGCGATCATAACTTACAGATCCGTTTTCCCTGCAAGGTGTTGCTAAGGGCCTGGCCCAGGCAGACCGTGTTTGATCACTTTTAGACACATGGATTCTGGCAAAAAAAGAAACGAAACAAACAAAAACCAAAACCAACCCAACTCATGTTCAAGGTTCAAAGTTGAAATCCCACAACTCTGTCATTTGCTGGCTATGATCAAAGGAATTACTCAACCACTCGGGACAATTGGACTTCCTTGAAAGGGTAATGATCACTCACACCTAACTTGGCACCGAAGTGCACCACGCATGTCGGTTATAATTAACAATATTTTTACATTCTTTTTTTTTTTTTTTTTAACTCTGGAGCACTTTGGACATTGCACAGAAGGCATTTTTCTGGAGAAAGTTTTAAGGGAGAGAAGAGGTGGCTTGAATGAATCCATGTTCACACCTCTCCTGCAGATTCCAGGCCCTATCTTGAGCAACATTATATATCTGACCCTGCCTATCATCTCTCAGAACTTATGAAGGAATTCAATTGTCCAAATAATATTAGAAGCCGTACAGTTTGGCTTATTTTAGTTTTTCCCCCCCAAGCTTCGCTGTGGCTTATCCATAGCAGCGTGAAAATTACAAGGCTCTTTCAGCAGAGGAGAAATGTCACCATGGATGCTATTTAAAAAAATGATCGATAGACATAATCCTGTTGTTAGCAGAGAGCAAAACTTATGTAATTTGAACAGAAGAAGATGAGCCTTGATGAGACACCTCAGTAAAGGTCCGGGGAACAAAAACCAAGACAGGGAAGCGCCCCCACAAATGTTATCTGAACAAAGCAAAGCACAATGGAGACTCCTAACACCCAAAAGATCACCCGTCGTAAGCAATATTATTTTATATAAATTCTGGAGTTGGTCATGACACTGTTACGCATAATGTCAGGTTCAGATTCCAAAGTCAAATAGATCAGGGTTCAAACTGTGGTTCTGCCATTTACCCAAAGCAAAACTTTAGGCAACTCTGTGAGCTGGCCCCTTAGAATCCAGTGGAAATGTATCCACTGATTCCCACATTTGTAAATAGGGATAGGATATGATTACAGATCACAATAATAATGACACTGACCTCATGAAATTGTCATATTAATGTGTGTACATTTTTAGCACAACATTAGGGACACAGTATGTATTCTTTTGTTCGTTGTTACTGCTCTGTCACCCCTCATAATAATCCCATTCTGAGGCCACGACCCCGGGTCATAGCCAGAATGCCGAGCCATCAGCCAAAGTCTCCATTATTCAACAGCTTCCATTCCTTGATCAATCTTCAGCCATGGCCACCCTTTCTTTTTTTAATTTCTCACAATGTTCATGCAAACAGACAATGAAGCATTTCCCGTGAGATAGAGTCATTCGGATTTCCTCTGTGGAGGACAAGCTCAGTTTCCTGGGAAGGACCATCTGGCATTGCCCCAGGCTGTACTCTGGAGCCAGGAACATTGCCTGGCAGTTGGCATAGGAGTACGTTTCATTTCCTCTTGTTAAGATGCAATAGTTATATTTTGTTCACATTACAGTTCTGCTTTCCTTGTCTCGGATCAAATGCAAAATTAGGCCTGAAATGCACATTCATTCTATAGAACTGTGGTCTCTATGTAGCTGCAATCTCTAGATTTTGACCCAGTTGAAAAATTCTGTGATATTTCTGTTAAGAAAGCAATGTGGGGATGCCTGGGTGGCTCAGTCGGTTGAGCGGCTGCCTTCGGCTCGGGTCATGATCCCAGCGTCCTGGGATCGAGTCCCACATCGGGCTCCTTGCTCGGCAGGGAGCCTGCTTCTCCCTCTGCCTCTGCCTGCCACTCTGTCTGCCTGTGCTCGCTCTCTCTCTCTCTCCCTCTCTGACAAATAGATAAATAAAAAATAATAATAATAAAAAAATGTTTAAAAAAAAAAAAGAAAGCAATGTGTTTCGCCTAAAATAAATAAGAGATGGAATGAAAAGGACAGCATAGAAAATACAGTCAATAACATTATAATAATTTTGTACGGTGACAGATGGTAACCATATTTATCATGGTGAACATTTCATAATGTATACAATTGTTGAATCACTATATTATATACCCAGAACTAAAAGAATATTGTATGGCAACTATTAAAAGAAAAATACCTCTGTGACAGGCAAGAGAGTGGCAGATGAACTGAAAGCATTGAAACTGGGTGATGGGTATATGAAGGTTTATTGACAGTGTTGTGTTTCTTGTTATCTATGCTAGAAATTTTCCAAGTTCTGGAGGTTTTTTTCGCTTTTTGTTTTTATTTTTTTAAGGATTTATTTCTTTATTTGAGAGAGCGGGGGTGGGGGGGGAGAATATCGAGTCGACTCACCACTGAGCACGGAGCCCAACATGGACCTTGATCCCATGACCCTGAGACCACAGCTTGAGCTGAAATCAAGAGGCAGAGACTTAACTGACTGAGCCATCCAGGGGCCCCCAGAGATTTTTTAAAGTTTGAAAATAATAATTAAGAATGCCAAAATATGTCCTTAATCTATTCATTGTCAGAAAAAGGGTGCTACAAAATTGCATGTACTGTATGATTCCATTTTGGTATATGTAGTTGCACCCATCACACACACACAAATTACTTTTAGCCGCATTTTGTAGTTTTCAGTGTAGAATTTTTTCTTAAATTTATTCATATCGACTTTGTGGGCTTTAAAAAAGCTGAAATATATTTTTCTTGAATTACATGTTCAGGGTTTTTTTTTTTGCTGCTATATATAGAAATTAAACTGAATTATGGGTGTGAAAACTGTATCTTGAAAAATTTCTAAGTTCACTTTTGGTTTTCATAGTTGCCTGTAGATTCCATAGGATTTCTCTGAAGATAATCTTGTTCCCTGTGAGTAGAGACATTTATTTTTCTCTCTATCCAAACTTCACGGTTTGTACCAGCGAAGACTTAAGTAAAACACTGAGTAGAAGATGGAGAGTGGTCATCTTTGCCTTGTTCCTGATTTTAGGGGGTATGTTTTGAATACTTCACTATGACCCATGTCACTAAGTAAAACAGTATGGAGGTTCCTCAAAAAACTACAAATAGGGAGTGCCTGGGTGGCTCAGTGGGTTAAGCCTCCGCCTCTGGTTCAGGTCATGATCTCAGGGTCCTGGGATCGAGCCCTGCATCGGGCTTTCTGCTCAGCAGGGAGCCTGCTTCCCCCCCTCTCTCTGCCTGACTCTCTGACTACTTGTGATCTCTCTCTCTCTCTCTCTGTCAAATAAATAAATAAAATCTTAAAAAAAAAAAAAAAAAAACTAAAAATGGAACTACCATATCATCCAGCAATCACATGTCAGGATAGCTATAGAAAGGAAATCAGGATCTCAAAGAAATATCTTCATTCCCAATGTTCACTGCAGCATTATTCACAGTAGCTAAGCAATCTAATTGCCCATCAACAGGTGAATGGATAAAGAAAATGTTGCATATGCCCACAATGGAATATTATTCAGCCTTAAGAAAGAAGGAAATCTTGCCATTTGCAACAACATGGATGAATCTGGAGGACATTATACCAAGTGAAATAAGCCAGACACAGTTGAACAAATGCTAAATGATGCCGCCTACATGAGGAAATGAAAATACTCAAACTCACAGAAGCGGAGAGTAGAATAGTGGTTGCCAGGGACTGAGAGAAGCAGGTAGCTAGCAGTCAAAAGATACAAGTTTCAATTATACAAAATTAATAAGTTTTAGAGATCTACTATACATCATAGTTTCTATGGTTAATAATACATACGTAAAATTTTACTGTGTTGTGTTGTTATCACCCAATAGTGATGATGATGATAATAATTAATTAATTAAGAGAGGGAGAGGAAAGTTTTGAAGGTGATGGAAAGGTTAATGACATAGACCATGGTAATGGTTTCGTGGATGCGTACTTATCTCCAAACTCATCAAGTTATATTCAGTCTGTACAGCCTTTGGTCTGTCAAGCATACCTCAAAAAGGTGGTTTTAAAAAGTAAAAAACAAATTAATTTTTAAAAAGGCAATGTGACACAGAAACATTAGAAGGAAAACCTCAGAAATCCAAGTGACCTGAGCTGGTAAAAGAAATAACTTCAGAAGATAAGCCCGAGACCTTTTACACTGTGCTGCAAAGGCATTTTCATTACTTTCATTTGCCTTTGTTTCCATGGTGTGTGAAGTTAACTGTCAATGAGTTTATTTATGTAACTCGTGTGGTTGTGTAGCTGCTGAGATCCACTGTTGTCATCATTATTTATGACAAAATTAGCTCCTCTTGGTAAGTGGACCAAGTTTCCACCCTAGAGCACATCTATGTTTGTGTTATTTTCATCTCAAACACAAATGGCAAGCACCGTAATTGTGAAAGAGAAAAGCAAAGTGAATTATAGATTGCTTTAATGGAAGACCAAATATCCTGGGGATACTTTGAATTTTATTTTTTAATAGCATCTGAAGGAAACTGAGAAATTGCCCCAAATATGATGATAACTCTCACCCTGACTTTGGCGATGGCATTTTTAAAGTTAAAAAAACTGAATTTCAGCTTATGATCTCTTGGTTTAATTTCCTGTGTTGTTTGTTATTCTAGTTTGTCAGATTACTGCAGATATAAACTTGAAAGATCACAGGGACTTTAAAAGTATATGACATGTCTTAACAGCAAGGAATATGCTTTTAAAAAAATACAGAAATTGCCTTGAAATTAAGATGTAGAAAAATAACAACTTATGCAGGGAGACAAAGGGTGGACTTCAGTGTATTTGGAAAGAAATTTCTGCTGATTAGGATTGACATGTTGAACATAGATGTCGAACCACTGGGAAATTCTGGATTTCCAGTGATTGAGACCCCCTTGAATTTTATTACTAATATAGCTACATGACATAGTAACATTATCCCTTGAGCATTTTTCATTCTAGACTGTCACAACTGTCAAGAAAAAGAAAAACAGGGACACCTGGGTGGCTCAGTGGGTTAAGCTTCTGCCTTCGGCTCAGGTCATGACCCCAGGGTCTTGGGATTGAGTCCCACATTGGGCGCCCCGCTCAGTGAGGAGCCTGTTTCTCTCTTTTTCTCTGCTATTGCCTCTGCTTATTCTCTTTCTCTCTCTGAAAAATAAATAAATAATATCTTTGAAAAAGAAAAGAAAAACATTATTTTTCAAAATCCTTTATCAAAGGCACTTTGGTTAAGCTTGGCCCAGTCCCACAGGAAGCAGCCAAATCTCTCCTGGGCCATATCCAGTTCTACCAGTGGCTCCATTCCAAGCTCATCCAAAGAGCCATTGCCCACTGAAGTCCGGGCTCCTGGAATAGTCCCATGAGAGCAATTGCTGGGGTCCAGGTTGGGCAATGAGATAAAACAATAGCAGGTTTTATTTCAAAAACACCAAAATGTGCCGTATGTCATCTGGCAGGAATAACATTTAGGAATTCATTTAGACCATGATTCTTAAAACATTGGTTTATAAAAAGTTTCACAGATCCTCTGTGAAATGAGAAAAATAAGGAAAATGTAGTAAGTTTGTAATACAACTCTTTAAAATTTAAAGGCCTATTATTCTGAAAACTTCATCCTTCCTGTTTTTAGGAATTAATGCATCCTTTTTTTGTAAAATGAGAGTGGTTGTTGCCAGTAGGGTTGTTGTTGTTTTTTTTTAATATCCTTATCAAAATAAAGAACCCAAGTTGTCCTCGACTCTCCAACCTCCATTGAAAAAACTTTGTACCCACTGATTATCCTTTTTACAGTCTACTCTGTATCCACATATATTTGGGTATGCCGTCTTCTCCACTGTATTTAGAAAACTTGCATGTACAAGAGCCAGGTTTCACTCATTTCTGTGCTTGGCACTCTGCATGCAGTAGGTACTCAGTAAATGTTTGTTGTGTTGAAGATGACGCAACCTCCACTCTTTTATTTTTTTAAAAAGATTTATGTATTTGTTTTAGAGAGAGAGCACGAGTGGGAGGGGCAGAGGGAGAGGGAGAGAGAATCTCAAGCAGACTCCACACTGAGCATGGAGCCTGATGTGGGGCTGGATCTAAGGACCCTAAGATCATTACCTGAGCTGAAACCAAGAGTCAGGTGCTTAACCAACTGTGCCACCCAGGTGCCCTGCAACCTCCATTCTTTTTTTTTTTTTTTAAGATTTTATTTATTTATTTATTTATTTGTCAGAGAGAGAGAGAGAGAGAGAGAGCACAAGCAGAGGGAGAAGCAGCAGAGAGAACAGCAGGCAGAGGGAGAAGCAGGGGGCCTGAGGTTGGCCTTGATCCCAGGACTCCATGATCATGATCTGAGCCAAAGGCAGACACTTAACCCACTGAGCCACTCAGGTGTCCCACAACCTACATTCTTACTGAAAGTATCTCCAGAGGAAACAAAAGGCAGCCTTTACTTTACGGTAACAAAAGCTTTTGCGATTTACTGATAACAGCGAAATAGAAAAGGGATGTGGGGTGACAGGCCTGGGTGGATTCCTGGCTCTGTCACTTTCCTATGAACCTTTACATTTTTGGTACTTTGCTTTCTTCACCCCAAAACGTAGAATATGTCTTTGCTCCTCCATGCGCTTGATTGTGAGATCAGATATGTGTGTGGTGAACCACTCTTTCTGTACCCAGCACTCTATTTTGACCCACCAGAGGCTCCTTCCTCTCTGGGTCCCATCATGAGTCTGGGGCAGTCAATTACAGGGTCTCCACCTTGTAGCCGTAAGGCTGGGTCACAAAGAAGGGGTATGGAGCCAGCAGCCCCAGCCTCCTCTGTAGAGCAGAAGCCTCTGTAGAGCAGTAGCTGGAGCCAGAGGCAGTCAGCCAAGCAGACAGAAGACTGATGTCTAGCATTTATTCAGTCCTCACTCTATGCACCAGGCATTGCTGCAAGCAGTTCCATGCAAGAACCCTGGAAGGTGGTTGCCGCTATTGCCATCCTCATTTGTTGCGCAATGAAACCGAGGCACAGCTAGGAAGAAGAAGAGTTCCAAACAAGCCCCGGCAGTGTGGGAGGAGTCCACAGTCTTGCCACTGCATCCAACCTGCCTTTCATGGTGCAGGGACAGGACGGGGAGGAAGACTAGCAGAACCTTCCTCAATCCACTCTCATCCTTCTTGTCTCCATGAGCCAATAGACTCCCTTTTTGTTGAGCAAGCCGTTATCCTCAGGTCAGCACTCACAATCTCGGGGAGATGAGGAAACAGGTCCCCCAACTTACACAGACGAAGCCATGTGCTCCTAGCATCTCTATAGCCTCCTACCCCACTGCTTCCTCTCACCAAGCTTCTGACATCTTTACCCAAACACTCCTTGGCACCACTGCTGTCATGCCATTGCTCTCTTTTGGGTGTTTGGACTCTGCCATCTGTTCGATTCCGTCCCCTCCCGAAAGCCTTTGCTGAGTCCTCCAGCCCACAGTTCTCTCTTGACCTCTGGATCGCCCTAACAGCACCCCCATCCATAACTGTTCACAGCCTGCCTCTAGGATCTTCAGGTAGTGTTGATACGTAACTCTGGCTTCAACTTAATCCACGTGGATGAATGGATCCTTGGTATCCATCTTGACTAAGTTCCTTGAAGGACAGGACTTTCTTTTTCTTTCATACTTTCCAAAGCAGCCTGCAACAGCACCTTCCAGAAAATCAACATGTGTACGTCGATCTTTTAATCTGTTGTCATTCATCATCTCTTCCCAAGAAGGTCCATAGTGTCCTCACCTTTTTTACTTTCTATTTTTTTTTAAAGATTTTATTTATTTATTTGATATAGAGAGAGATCACAACTAGACAGAGAGGCAGGCAGAGAGAGAGGGAGAAACAGGCTCCCCGCCGAGCAGAGAACCCGATGTGGGGCTCGATCCCAGGACCCTGAGATCATGACCCGAGCTGAAGGCAGAGGCTTAATCCACTGAGCCACCCAGGCGCCCCCCTTTTTCACTTTCTAGCAGAGGGGCCCAAGTACCATCGTTCCCCCTCCAGGCCTGTAACAGTTTGGGGTCTGGGAACGCTTATACCTTCCAGTCTAAGTCAGGAGTGGGAAAACCCAAGCACTGGGCAGCCCCATGACAGATAAGCTGTCATTTGGGAACTTGCATGCCATTCTCTCTATGCAAACCAGACCACTGCACAAGCTAGATATGTCATTGCAAATCATTAAAGTTACATCTTCACTTCTTTTCTTTACAATACAGTTGTCAAGAACCTCTTGAGAAAAAAAAGATGTTGTCTAGGAAACCTGAAAGCTGTGACCATTATGAACATTAAAAATAGGAAGAAGAGTGTCCAGAATCCAAAATGTTAAATGAAATTCTGTATTAGGCCATATAAGTAAATGAACAAAACATGTGTTCTTTCCAGTCAACATGAAATAAGTCCATTTCTTTGAGTGTCTACTGTATGTCAGGCATTCCTGAGTGCTATAAAGCTCACAGCAAAGTAAGGGCTATTCCATTTTATGGAATAGGAAGCTGATGCCCATTGAAGCCAACACTAGTGGGGAGTGAACAAGGACATAAGGTCCTTCAACAGGGACTTGAAACACTTTCATATCCATGTTTTAAAAAACACAGCAACTAGGGGCCTGGGTGGCTCAGCCAGTTGAGCGTCTGCATCTTGATTTCAGCTCAGGTCATGACCTCGAGGTCCTGGGATCGAATCCCCTGTTAGGCTCCCCGCTCAGTGGGGAATCTGCTTGTCTCCCTCTCCATATCCCCTCCACCCATTTGTGTTCTCTAGCAAATAAATAAATAAATAAATCTTTTTTTAAAAAAAAAAAGGTACAGCAACTAAATCCTATCATCAGTAGTACATTTATGCTTACTCCATTATGCCTCACATGAACCTATCTTAAGGCAAATCATAGTTAAGAATCTGCCACTGATATAGGTTCCAATTATAAAAATGGAAACAGCTTGATTTTCCTCATTCAGTACATTTTACTGTAATAAAGAAATGACCAAAAAAGAAGATACTTATTGTAAAAGAGAACGAAGATAGTCACTATTTGGGAATAAATGATTAATAATCTAGGGATAGCTAGGTTACTAATAAAGCGTTCTTTAAGCAGTTTGAATTCTGGGAGACCTGGGTGGTGTAGTCAGTTAAGTGCCCGACTCTTGGTTTGGCTCAGGTTCTGGTCCCAGGGTCATGAGATTGAGCTCCATGTCAGGCTCCATACTCTCTTCTTCTCCCTCTGGTCCTCCCGCTGCTCTCTCTCCAAAATAAATAATCTTTTTTTTTAAAGATTTTATTTATTTATTTGACAGACAGAGATCACAAGTAGGCAGAGAGGCAGGCAGAGAGAGAGGGGGAAGCAGGTTTCCCGCTGAGCAGAGAGCCCGATGCGGGGCTCGATCCCAGGACCCTGAGATCATGACCTGAGCTGAAGGCAGAGGCTTAACCCACTGAGCCATCCAAGCACCCCCAAAATAAATAATCTTTAAAAAAAAATAAACAGCTTGATATAGCTTCAAAATATTCTTTTTTGGCGGGGGGGGG
>PISX010005628.1:0-65681 GCA_004024625.1 Mellivora capensis | reverse complement strand
AATATTCTTTTTTGGCGGGGGGGGGGGGGGCGGCGCCTGGGTGGCTCAGCAAGTTAAAGTCTCTGCCTTTGGCTCAGGTCATGATCCCAGAGTCCTGGGATCGAGCCCCACATCAGGCTTTCTGCTCAGCAGGGAGCTTGCTTCCTCCTCTCTCTCTCTGCCTGCCTCTCTGCCTACTTGTGATCTCTGTCAAATAAATAAATAAAATCTTTTTAAAAAATATTTTTTTAAAATTTTAGAATACCTGATTTTCTTTTTTTTTTTTTTAAAGATTTTATTTATTTGACAGAGAGAGATCACAAGTAGGCAGAGAGGCAGGCAGGGAGAGAGGGGGAAGCAAGCTCTCTGCTCAGCAGGGCTTGATACGGGGCTTGATCCCAGGACCTTGAGATCATGACCTGAGCCGAAGGCAGAGGCTTAACCCACTGAGCCACCCAGGCATCCCCCAAATATTCTTTAATAAACATTACTTCTTATAACCACTTCAAAGATGCTGAGTGTTAATAAGAAATTTTTAAGAAATAAAAGCATTGTGGTTTTCTTCTTGCCTGAGATAGTCATATCAAAGACACTTTTGATTAAATCAAGCAGTCATGACTTTAGTCTCTTTCAGTTGTTCATGAATTGAACAGAGGAGTATTGGTTGGTCACTAAGTGACAGGTGCTGCTCTAGGCTCTGAGGATACAGCAGGAGACAAGAGGGACAGAATTCTGTTTGGCTTGTTTATAGAGAGAATGAAGAACTTCTGTGGGAGAGATTTTCCTATGGAAATAGGGCAAAGGAGAAAAAGGTAAAGAGGGAGGAATTCCTGAAGATGTAGGTGGGAAAAATGGAACTTTCTTGAGAAGGAATGAATTCATCTGGAAATAAGAGAGGACAGGGGAGAAGGTAACACCAGAAAGGTAGACTCACTGGGGAGAAGAAAAGAAAGTAGGAATGAGAGAACTTGATTAGTGGTCAGCCCAAGCCAAGGGGTGACCTGTCCACCCCAAAACAAACTTCTGTCACCCAAGGTGAGAGAGAGAGAGGTGTGGAGAGGCAATTTCAGCACAAGCAGAGAGAAGGGGCCAACCTGCAAGTTGGATATTAGAAACTATAGGAAGTGAAGCACAGAGAAAAGGTAGACTGGCAGAATTTTTGTTCAAGTAAATTCCATGGTTTCAAAGAGTAAATCACAAGGCATAACTTGAGAAATTTCCAGAGTTTCAGTTCAGATCTATTTTTTCACAATAAAAAGCTATTTTATATTTGTTAAAATAAGATAATATGTGGCTGCAAATTGTCTAGTATATTGGAAGCATGGAGGTGGAGAGGGCTAGTTAAGTAGCTGGGAGCCCACCAACAGTGAGTACGTAAAAAGTGGTTCCCCACGCAGGGTGGGGAAAAACTAGCTCACAAACTGACAACTTGCTCACCGGTTGCAGCTTTATCAAATTGCAGTTATTTTTACTAATCTCTCCTCCTGTTCACTTTAAGGAGTCCTTGACATTTGTTGTGAACGCATTTAAAGTAATGCGGATTCACCCAGTTTCTACACCATTAGAAATACAGCCCTACCATACCTAAGTGCCTAAAAAGGTCAGAGGAGTACAGGGATTACGAGCCTAGACTCTGGAGTCAGAACGCTTGGGTTTGAAATCTGATTCAAAGGGGACAATCATTTTCTAGAGGTGTTATGTGACTTTCAGTAAGTTACTCAACTCCTCTGGGCCCCAATTCTTCATATGTAAACTGGAATAGTAAGCACCTAGATTATCTGGTTACTTTGGAAATTGAATGAGTTAATGTATGTGAAGCTTTTAGAAAAATGTCTGGCTCCAAATAACGTTGGCTCTAAAAAGCAAAAAAAAAAAAAAAAAAAAAAAAAAAAAAAAAAAAAAAAAAAAAAAAAAAAAAAAAAAAAAAAAAAGGACAAAACAAAAAAGCTAAAAAAAATGACTACATCGGTAGCTCCATTGATTGGGCATCTGACTCTTGGTTTTGGCTCAGGTTTGTGATCTCATGGGCTGTGGGACTGAACCCCACATCAGGCTCTGAGCTCAGCATTCAATCTGCTTGAAGATTCTCTCTCTCTGCCTCTCCCCCAACAAGTGCTCACTCTTTCTTTCTCTCTTGGAAAAAAAAAAAATCTTAAAAAAAAATTAATATGCCAGGGGCGCCTGGATGGCTCAGTCATTAAGTGTCTGCCTTCAGCTCAGGTCATGATCCCAGAGTCCTGGGATCGAACCCCACATCAGGCTCCCTGCTCAGTGGGAAGCCTGCTTTTCCCTCTCCCACTCCCCCTGCTTGTCTTCCCTCTCTCACTGTGTCTCTCTCTGTCAAGTAAATAAATAAAATCTATTAAAAAAATTACTATGCCAGTTATTCACATTAACTAAATCAATAGCAAATGTTGCTTACATGCATATTAATTTGCTTTCAGAAACATTCTAGTAAATGCTGATGATCATGTGAAGAGTTAGAAGCTGGCTCAGCTGTCTAGGCTCCCCTGACCCCCAGCATTGACCATCAGAGTTCTAAGTCAGGGACCATGACATCTGAGTCTGATTCACTTTAGTTTTTTGACTAGGCCAAATTTGTCGGTTGTACTTTGCTAGAACACTACTAAGAACTGCGTCCATAAGAGCTATCAGACTTCCTACTCAAAGATGGTCATGACTTTTATCTGTGTGTAGATGTAGCACAATTTCTTTTAAGTAGGTTCATGGAGGGTAAAAAAAAAACAAACAAACCTCAGAATGTCCCCTTTCTTCTTTGGATGCCTTCCATTTAGCAGAATTTATCTGGAAACAAAACAAAACTGTCTCGCCAAATCTGGCCCAACATAAGCCAGTGATTTAACCAACTTCACTTAACCAAGTTCGTCCTTGGGGCATTTCCCACCTTGGCTTTATCCCCCAACCAAGCACTGTCACCCCACATACTTCATAACCACTGTCGTCCTCAGCCCTGTCTTAAGGAAAATCTATAGTTGAACTTGGTATAAACAGGTAAATGTTATGAGGCCAAACACACAGCTCGCTACCTCTGAAAAGGCTGCCTGCCTCTTGTTCTTCTCCCACTGAAGTCCTCCCCTACTTCCTCTTCCTGCATTTAGAAAAAATATGCCACCAATTCCAAACAGATTTGGGGGAGAAGGGTCACCAATAATGAAGTGGACACAAATAAAACTTGTTTCATTATCCTTGAGGAAGAAGGTAAAGGTAGAGAAAAACAAGAGCAACAAAGAAGTGGGGAAGGAAAACAGACAAGTCATTCAAGAAAGAGTGAGAGTAGAGAAGAACGCTGGCTGCTTTTGCAGTAAGTATCATGATGAGCAAGCTGAAAGGGTAGGATTTAAGACAGAGTTCACTGGCCTACTTAGAAGTCAGGTAGGGAGGGTTCCTAAAAGGCCTTAGTCTTCAGCACACTGAGGCGACAGCATGTTTAGTCAGACTGGCGGTGCAGCAGAGAGATTAAGTCAACAGAGGACAATTTGGGGCCTGCTCTGGCTCTGTAAGCCACTTGGGCAAACGTCAGCACCATGGATAGTCCCAAAAGATAATTAACTTCATGGACCAGAGAAGAGCAAAACGAACTCTAGGTATTTGGAGATAGACTGAAGTGTGTTGTTTTAGTTTTGCTCCTGAGACAAAACCTTGTTCTACATTCAAAAACAACAAAATATTTATTGAGCATGTACTGTGTGTCAGGCACACTTACTAGTCTTAGATAATGACAATGGAATAAGATAAAACTCTCTGTCCTTAAGAAGCCTACCACCCCTGGATAAACTAGAAACGTAAACTAAAACAATAATGAGAGTTAAAATTTATTGATCAGTTACTATGTGCCAAACATGTAATACTACTTGCTATAGGTAGATTAGTTTATTCTTTCAACAGCATTATGCAAGAGGCATTATTATCATTTTACTTCTTTAAGATTTCATTCATTCATTCATTCATTTGAGAGAGAGAGAGCCTGCATATGCACACATGAGTGGGATAGCAGGGAAAGGAAGAGCAGAGGAGGAGAGAGAAAGAATCTGAGCACAGACCCTGACACAGGACTCAATCCCATGATCCTGAGACCATGATCCAAGCCAAAAACAAGGGTCAAATGCCTAACAAACTGAGCCAGCCAGGTGTCTCTTCCTATTTAAGCTGAGGTACACAAAATTTAAGCAACTTTCTTCAGGTCACATGGCTTATAAGACACAAGACCAGAAGTAACGCCAAGACAATGTGACTCCAGTGTCCATTACTACACTATATTGTCTATATGTCAACATTAATAAATGCCACTTCTGGCAGGGATATACATAAATTACAGGAAGAACATATGGGAAAAGCATCTGAATCAAAACTGGGGTTGGAACAAGGCAGAAATTCTGGAAAGTTGTCTAGCAGAGGCAGCATTCAACTTAAATTTTAAACAAGGAGAAGTCAGTCATGAAGAACACAAAGCAGAAAGCATGGCATGCTTAATCTCACAGTGCCAGACCTGCTGAGGGTCTGAGGAACCAATCAACTATGTCCTCCATTCCTCAGTTTCAAAGGGGTCATGGACACAAGGAGCTAAATGAGGACCGAAGTGTAAGGTCTACCTAATCCCTCCCAAAGTACAAGACTGCCCAATGGAGGTTTGGAAAAAACAGAGAACAAAGAGATTGGGAGATGGGCCATGTTGTCTTTGCATTCTTGTACCTCAGTTGAAAAAAAAAAAAAGATTTCAGTATAGATTCTGGCGAGAGGGGTAGTGAATGAAGTGATGATTCTGAGTATCTTTTCATGTGCTTATTGTCCATTTGTGTAACTTCTTTGGAAAAATGTCAGTTCAAATCCTTTGCCCACTTTTAATTGAGTTGTCATTTTATTATTCAGTTGTAATTATTCTTAATCCTTTATATATTCTGAACATTAGACCCTTATCAGGGTCTACATAATTTTGTATAATGAAGAATTGGACCGGCCTTTGTCTCTAGCTTCCAAGAGGCAATCTCTAAACTCCTGGAATGTCTCAGTGTCTTTATCATTCATGGTGGGCCCCTCAGATCACACCTGACAGTTCGTGTGAATGAGGTGACTCCCGATGGGCTCTTTAAATGAAAATATACTGAATCACCTTGATAGGAGCCATTGGATCAGCTATATCTGTTATTGGCTTAGTGAGATATTCCTTTTTCAGCTACACATTCAAATTTAGAGATATTCAAAGGCAGCAATGGTCTGCAATTGGTAAATATGGCAGGTTCATCACAGCCCCTCAAAGTAACTGATTAAACAAAGAGGCCATTAGATTGAGTTCTAAATATTTAGCAACTTCCGTAAGTGAACCAAAACTTAAGCCTGTAAATGCCTCAAAAACCCAAGAAATTGAAATCTAAGGACAACCAGTCACCAACAGCCAACTGGGATTTTCCAAATAAAGCAAATGTGTAAGTTATGGCAAGTCAAGTAATTCCCTTGCTTTGCTTCCCCATCTTCCCTATAAAAGTCTCTCCCCTGGCTACTATTGGTGGACACTCCTAATTACTTCCCGTGTGGCACTGCCAATTAAAATAGATTTTTGCTCAAAGAAACTCTTAAAATTTTAATAAGTCTCAGTTGATCTGTTAACAGTTCCCGTTTATGTCTCAAAGGCAATTTTGGCCCCTCTTAGAGTTCTCAATCCAAGCAAAATAACTCAAGCCCTAAAGGCTCTTTCAAAAATTTTTTAAGATTTATTTATTCAACTGGTGGGCAGTGAAGAGCAGAGGGAGAGAGATAATCTCAGGCAGATACCTCACTGAGTATTGAGCTGGACATGGGGCTCGATCCCACGACCTTGAGATCATGACCTGAGCCAAAATGAAGTCACATGCTTAATTGAGCCACCCAAACGCCCCTCAATTTTTAAAAATAATTCCAGCACATTTTTTTCACTCCTTAGATGATCATATCCTGTTAAATTATAAAGATGGGCTCTAAATTCATGTTATGTAGCAATTCCTGAGTGTGTTATGATAGATAAAATATGCCTTTTTTCGTCTAAGTCATATGTTGGTTGGATTATAGGTACAGTCAGCTGGGAGCATAAGTAGAAAACATGTTCTTTACCTTTTTTCTTTGTGGATTTTTCTTTTTTGGCCTCTTAGATAATATTCAACGGCAGTCAGTTTTCTCTATAAAAAATAAAGCCTTTGCTTACATGGAAAACAGGGCAACTTTACTGGGTCAGTCTTTTTTGCTAGTGTTGGGTGCTAGACACCCAAAAACCCAACACTGACACTTAGAGCTATCTTTCTTCCCCTGAGTGTCCCATTTCTTTTGGGAACCCAAGCAATGCAGTCACATTGCTTTGAACAATGAGTATTCTGGGCACAAAGGGGGAAACTGTCAGTTTAGGCACAGATAGAAGTTTAGACCAAAGATTGCTGTGGATCTGTGTGAATTTGCCAATAATTTCACTCGAATCCTTCATTTCTCTCAAAGATCAAGAAACAAAAGTAAAAATATAGAATTCAGTTTTTTTTAATTTTTAAAAGATTTATTTATTTATTTGAGAAAAGGTGGGGGGAGAGGCAGAGAGAGAGAGGGAGAGAGAATCTCAAGAATCTCAAGCAGGCTCCCCACTGAGCACGGAGCCTGGTGTAGGGCTGAATCTCATGACCCCGAGATCATGACCTGAACCAAAAGCAAGAGTCAAAACCTCAACCTTCTAAGGTGCCCAGATGCCCTGCCCCTCAAGCTATTTATTTTAAAGAGAAACAGATATAATAAAGAAAATCAGTGGGTGTGAGGGTTATACTGACGAGATGGTGTCAGGGGTGCAGGTCTCTCCACTCATCAAACTCAGCGGCTACTCCGCCCTGTCCCTCCGCATGCCTACAGAGCCATGGGCTACAGTTACCTGAAACCTAGGGCCGAAGAGGAAAGGAGGAGAACAGGTGAGGAGAAAAGGAAGCAGGATGAACAGAAATGAAAGAAGAGAGAACTGGCAGAAGCCTAAGGGACAGCATACTGATGTGAGTCTGCCTTTCTCTGGTACAGTGTAGATGAACAAATCTTTCTGTATTGTGTGATGCTTAAAAGTGAAAGAATGAAAGAAAGAAAGAGACAAAGAAAGAGACAAAGAAGGAAAGAAAGAAAAAAGGAGAGAGAAGGACGGAAGGAAGGAAGGGAGGGAGGGGAGGAGGGAGGAAAGGGAAGGGAAGGGAAAAGAAGAGAAGGGAAGGGGGAAGGGAGAAGGAAAGTAAAGAAGGAAGGAAGAAAACTAGTACCATTTGTCCTTCCATTGTCCCTATTGGAATTTTCATAAGACTATTCCTCTACATGCCTGTCGAGTTAAATTTGTTTTTCCGTGACTATCATCACCCAATACATGTTTTTTAAAGGTACTTTCTCAATCAGTTGTATGTCTTTTTTGGCTCCTTAAGATTTAGTAGTATTATAACAATATTCTGCTCTTATTCACTACAATGTATAGAATTTGTTATATTCTGGGTGAAACAGGCTTTTATGAACTATCCTAAAAACCCAAGTGCCCCTCTTAACCTTGTCTCCATAGGGAAATGCATTTCAAACAGGCAGCTGGCCTACAGACTGTTAGAACACAAGCTGTTTGTACATCATTGACTATCTGGAACCTCAGAGCCTGTGACTTTTTTTTTTTTTAAGATTTTATTTATTTATTTGACAGAGATCACAAGCAGGCAGAGAGAGAAAGAGAGAGAGAGAGGAGGAAGCAGGCTCCCTGCCGAGCAGAGAGCCCGATGCGGGGCTCGATCCCAGGACCCTGAGATCATGTCCTGAGCTAAAGGCAGAGGCTTTAACCCACTGAGCCACCCAGTTGCCCCGAGCCTGTGACTTTTATTGCCACACGGTATGTAGCAATAAAGCAGTTACATGTGCTTTTTCACTTCCCTGTGATCATCCTTCTCCCAAGCACAGATATTTCATGGTTTCTGTGAACTGATGGAAGAATAGAAATTCTCCAAAAACAACAACAAAGAAACCACAATAAATCAACAAGGCAAAATAGCCATTAAACTCCTTATGAGCTTGGCACATTATTAATCCATCCAAAGAAAATGTTATGGGACAATGTGCAGATACAGATTTCTTCAAAAAGCTTTTCTGATTCAAGGCATAAATCTAAGAATGATAAGAACTCACAGGTGCTAAGTAGCAACAAAACTTAACTTGAGGGCAGTGTATATATAAAACAGAAAATAGAGAAAGTAGAGAAAAATAGCAAATATAGCCAATTTCTATCTACTTCATACTAAGCAAATTAAAGTTAGATAATAGAAATTTAAAATAAGTTATTTTGATAAGTATGAATTTGTACTACTCAGGGCTTGGGGGGGCTGTATTAGGTTAACAGCAACTTGACTGCTCTTCGTGGAATTTTCCAAAACAGTTACAAGGATTGATATAAATAAGTGTACTAGACAAATTTTGTATACTTCTCTCTGATTTGCAGGATGAAAAGAAGTGTATGGTAGTATAGACAATAAAAAGGGCCTGGAGTTTAGGGGGACGCAGTCAGTTAAGTGTCCGACTCTTGGTTTCAGCTCAGGTCGTGATCTCAGGGTCGTGAGATGGAGCCCTGGGTCAGGCTCCGTGCTCAGCATGGAGCCTGGTTGAGATTCTCTCCTTCTCCCTCTGCCCTTCCCCACCTATGCATGCTCTCTTTTTCTCTAAAACTACATAAATAAATCTTAAAAAAAAAAAAAAGAAAGAAACAGGCCACCAACTATCAAAACAACACTTTTGGCAAATAGGAAATAACATGTAAAATGGAAATAAAAGGAAAGTTGTGCTAGAACAATTAAGATAGTTGTCATGTTTCCAAAACCCATAAAGTAACACTCCTACATGATGTATAAAAGCCACACTCAGCTAGGACAACAAAGAGAAAAGATAACTAGAAAAATCAAAGAATGATTACATTTCTGAGACCATTTCTGAGATCCACAAACACAGGCAAAAGACAAGGATTAAAAATAACAGAACCTGGTTTGTGAACTGGAAAAGTGAAATAAAAACAAAGAACATCTGGAAATAATGGATGACAGAAGAATGCCAAAGTGATTGCTGTTCCAAGAAACTATGAAAAGACCAGACTTGTGTTGAGCATTTAGACGCGGGCCTACTTACCGAAACCCATGAGCTGCTCTGTAGGGGTGGCTGTCGAGCCTGAGAGCTCCTGAGACCAGTGGGGGAAGAGCCTGGCCTCAGAGGAGTGACAAGGATCATACTCCTTGAGGCTTAAGCCCTGAGCTCCCTCCGCACTCCTTTATGTTGCAGCTTTAGGATACAATGTAACAGAGAGAGCTCACAGCATTGGCAGTCCTTCTGACTTGACCACATTGTGTTGGATAAATCTCATATTGGGGTTTGGTGGTTACAAGACTTATTTCCCCATTGGAAAAAAGAGGAGGCGCAGGTAGCTTCCAGGCCTTTCTGGACATACATGAGCCTAGACCAACCAAATGGCCACAGAGAGTGGAGAGCTTCATTAAGTGCTTGCACCAAAGAGGGTTTCATCAAGGATAGAACTGTACTATGGTGATCAAATACCGTAGTCTCCAAATTTTTTTGACTTCCACTGTACTTTAAAAAAAAAAAAACATACTCATAAATCTGGGGCACCTGGGTGGCTCAGTGGGTTAAGCCTCTGTCTTCAGCTCAGGTCATGATCCCAGGTTCCTGGGATCGAGCCCCGCATCGGGCTCTCTGCTAGGCAGGGAGCCTGCTTTCCCCTCTCCCTCTCGGCCTGCCTCTCTGCCTACTTGTGATCTCTGTCTGTCAAATAAATAAATAAAATCTTAAAAAAAAAAAACCCTCATAAATCTAAGCCTATCTGGGGAAGTCATCAAGATGAAACTGGCCAAGTGAATAATGCTTTGTCTACACCTGCTACATCATTTAGGATGATTTGCAAGTAAGCAACAGAAAAATGAGACGATGGCTTAAACTACAAGAACATTAATTCTTCACTAAGAAGTCCAGGTAGGCAGTCCCGAGGTTGATTTGCTTGTTCAGATATGTCATCAAGGACTCCAGCTCTTTCTATCCTTGAAGCCACTGCTCTCAGCACACTGGTGTTAATCCTTGTGGTCACACTTCTAGGCATCAAATTCTTACTGCTTTCAAAGCGAAAACTTGGAGGACGGTAAATCAGAACACTTTCCTTTGCATCCTGCTCTTCTTAGAAAGGAAGCATTTCTCCTGAATTCTCTGGCAGTTTCCCCTCAGTCTCATTGTTCAGAACTTGGTCACATGCTCAGTCCTGGGCCAATTACTCTCAAGGAGGAACCAAGTTGTTAATAATTGGCTTAGACTATTAGCTGGGCACATGATAGCTAGAATGAAGTTGGGACTCTGTTACCAAGGGGTGGAGAAGAAACTGTGCAAATTTGGCCTTTGGGAAAGTTCAAAGACTGAATATTCTCAAAATGATCAGATTCATTGGCATCATCCAAGTGTATTTTCTCTTCAAACAGAGTCAGTGGTCTCTAATGAAGAGATAAGCCACATGCTAGGCCAGGAGATGATCAATGCCTTCCTACAGCAGCTGTTTGTAGATTTCTTTGCCTATCATCAAGTCAATGTCATTGTATTTCTCAGATAAGTAGCTGCCTATCGAATCATATTAGGACTTACTGATCCTATAGCTATTGTTTTTCAGTGGCTCCAGTCCTCTCTCCTCCCAAGTTCTATCATCTGCAGATGCAGAAATCACTCTCCAGCAACAATTGATGTCTGACACGTAGCCTTGGTAAAAAGGAGATGCCGCGCTCAAAGCCCTAACAATTGGACAGATAGGAGCCAACTGATCATAAAGGTATCTGGCCTCCGATATGCTGCAAGCTTGGAAAAGGTACATAGGTAAATAAGAAGCCTAAGCAAGATGGTATACGGACTACATAATATTTATAATGCTGCTGTGGCATGGGTAGAAATATGCAAGAGTCTGGCTAGGCTAAGTAATGCTGCAGAAACAAATAACTCCAAGTAAACAGAGGTTTATTTCCTGCCCAGTTTACATGTCCATCATGGGTCCATTGCAACTCTGTTCTACTCACAGGCCCAACTCACAAAGAAGTTCCTATATGGGATGTTGCTTGTCTCGCTGCAGAGGAATAAGATCATGGGGAACTAGGTGCTGGCTCTTGACATTCCTGCTCCAAAATGACACGTGTCACTTTCACTCACAGTTTATTACCTAAAGCAAGGCATTTGGCCACACTTGGGTCCACTAGTCAAGAGTATCATCCTCCTTTGGGAAGGTGAGCTCAGGGAGGGGCAACAGATATTCTGAGTGAAAATGCAATCTATCAGAAAGATGACTGTGTCATTTAGCCATTACTCACTTCAATGTGGTCATCCACATTTGTGACTCAGCATCAAGAACTTTTGTAAAACTTGATTCTTTCTGTTGCCATTGAAGCATAACAGCCAGACCTTACTATTTATACTATGATGATAAGCCACTCAAAGAACCAAGTAAAGGTATAATAACATTTATTGTTTTCTTCTTTAAAATGTTCAATAAACAATGCAACCAACTGTTTAAAACCAAACCAATTTTTAAAAATTGTTTAAAAACAATTTAAAATAGCTATAAAATATCCCATTTCCTGAGCTCTACCTCCCCTTTCCCCTCCCACTTTAAGCCCTTCTGAGTGCAGAAAGGATTTTAACTGTCCTCCAACATCTCCTGTTCTTGTTTTAATCTCAAATTTGGCTGGCTCGAGGGATAGTCTAACACAACCACAATAGCCTCATCTTTTACAGCTCAGAGCCTTGTTGAACAAAAGCATACATTTTATTGTGGAGAAGCTCATTTATACTGGGCAAACCCCAAACCTACAACTCTACCCTACTCCTCCCAGGGCACAGCCTGCCCGATAGAGTCCTTGCAAAGCAACTCTCCCCCAGAGCATTCTTTCCTTTGTATCCCACTCTTGTAACCTCAGGATAAGAATCGGGGCAATTATGTAACTATCTGTGATTTCTCTGAGATTAATTACGGGAGGAAACATTGCTTTCATTGTTGTCTAGGGCTTTGCAGAAGAATATAAAGCAAGTTTTGGGACTTAGAGCTTATTTTAACTTTTTGTGTGATTAACAAAGTTCTATGGCGGGGTGCCTGGGTGGCTCAGTTAAGTGTCTGACTCTTGGTTTGGCTCAGGTCATGATCTCAGGGTCCTGAGATCAAGCTCTATGTTGGGCTCCACACTCACCATGGAGTCTGCTTGGGATTCTCTCTTCCCTCTCCCTTATCTCCGTCCTGGGCCCCTACTCTTTCTCTCTCTCTGAAATAAATAAATAAATCTTAAAAAAAAAAACAACAACCCACGAAGTTCTATGGCAACATATTGTATAGAAATCACAGATGACTTTTTTGGAAGTTAATAGATTAACTTCTTTGTTCTCTAAAGAACTCAAAATGCATTTGAACAGGGCATACATATGACATAACTTGCCATTACTCCATCCTGCAAATGACCATTCTACTTTCTGTCTCTACTGATCTGACTATTCTAGGTGCCTCATGTAAGTGGGATCAGAGTATTTTTTTCTTTCTAACTGGCTTATTTCACTTAACATAACATCCCCAAGGTTCATCCATGTTGCATCATGTATCAGAACTTCCTTTGTTTTTGTCTATTAACTTATAAATTGACATACATGATAATGTGTTTTAAAATTATTTGCATTGTTTTTAGAAGTTTTTTAAAATTTACAGTCAGATTTACTTTCTTTGATGTACAGTTCCACATACTGAAATATAAGCACAGGTTTGTGTAATCGTAGACAATCAGAATAGAGAACCCCCCACAGTTTCCTTGTTACATCTTGCCCCACTCCAACCCCAACCACAGGCAATCGTTAATCTGTTCTCCTTCCCTACAGATTGCCTTTTCCAGGACATCATGTAAGTGGAATCATATAGTATGTCATCTTCAGGAGTTGGCTTCTTTGACTCAGCACGACACATGAGGTATTTATCCATTGTATGGATCAATAGTTTTTTCCTTTTTATTGCTGAAAAGTATTACACTGTGTGAAGCTACCATAGTTTATTCAATCACCAGCAGAAAGCTATTTGTTTCCAGTAATAGGCCATTATGCATAATGCTGTTACAAATATTAATGAATGAGTTATTATGTGAATATAAGCTTTTGTTCCTCTAAGGTAAACAGCTTAGAATGGGAGTGCTAGGGCTCCTGGGTGGCTCAGTGGGTTAAGCCTCTGCCTTCGACTCAGGTCATGATCTCAAGTTTCTGGGATCGAGTCCCACATCGGGCTCTCTGCTCAGCAGGGAGCCTGCTTCCTCCTCTCTCTCTGCCTGCCTCTCTGCCTACTTGTGATCTTTATCAAATAAATAAATCTTAAAAAAAAATAAAAAAGAATTGGAGTGCTACATTTTATGGAAACTGTATATTAACTTTAATAGAAACTGCCAAACTGTTTTCCAAAGCAATTGTACCATTATTTGGTGGCGGGTGGGGGGGGCATGTGTGGAAGAGTGAGTGTGCACGCGCTTGCACCTGAGAGCACGGGGGAAGAGCAGAGGGAGAGAGCGAATCCCAAGAAGGCTCAACACCCAGTGCAGAGCCATCCACTGGGCTCAGTCTCATGACCCTGAGATCATGACCTGGGCTGAAATCAAGAGTTGGATGTTTGCCCAACTGAGGCACGCAGGTGCTCCAAAGCGGCTGTAAGCAATGCGCAAGAATTCCAGTTACTCCACATTCTCACCAGCATTTGGTATTGTCAGTTATTTGTGTGTGTTTCAAGATATTCTAAAAGGTGTGCAGTGGTATCTCATTGTGGCTTTAATCTGCATTTCTCTAGTAACTACTAATGTTGCACATTTTATGTGCTCTTTTTGTGGGTCAAAAGTTTTTTTTTACATTTTGCATAAGGTTCACCTATTTTTAAAACGGATTGTATTTGGGGCGCCTGGGTGGCTCAGTGGATTTAGCTTCTGCCTTCGGCTCAGGTCATGATCTTGGAGTCCTGAGATTGTGGCCTGCATGGGGCTCTCTGCTCAGTGGGGAGCCTGCTTCCTCCACCCCCTCTGCCTGTCTCTCTGCCTACTTGTAATCTCTGTCAAATAAATAAGTAAAATATTTTTTAAAAAATGGATTGCCTTTGGTACCATACCTAAAAACTCTTTGCCTAATCCAAAGTCATGAGGATTTTCTCCTGTATTTTCTTTTATAGTTATATATTATATATGTAGGTCTACTGGTAATTTTGAGTTTAGTTAATTTTGTTTTGTTTTGTTTTTTGGCGGGGGTGGGGAGCAGGAGGCAGGGGGAAGGATAAAAAAGAGAGAGAATCCTAAGCAGACTCCACTCCCAGCATGGAGTTTGATGCAGGGCTCAATCTCATGACCCTGAGATCACCACCTGAGCCAAAATCAAGTGTCAGTTGCTTAATGAATTAAGCTACCCAGGTGCCCCCAAGTTTATTTGGTCAGGTTCATTCTTTTGCATATGGATGTCTAATTATTCCAATATCATTTATTGAAAAGACCATCTTTTCTCCAAAGAATTGCCATTCTCCTTTGTCAAAAATCAATTAACCATATTTGTGTGGATTTATTTTTGAACCCTATTCCATTATCTATGTGGTTATGCTTTTTATTAATGTCATGCTGTCTTGATTACTGTATCTTTATTTATTTTTAAAGATTTGATTTCTTCATTTGACAGAGAGAGATTGATCACAAGCAGGCAGAGCAGCAGGCAGAGAGAGAGAGGGAAAGCAGGCTCCCCGCTGAACAGAGAGCCGGACTAGGGGCTCAATCCCAGGACCCTGGGATCATGATCTGAGCTGAAGGCAGAGGCTTAACCCCCTGAGCCACCCAGGAGCCCCTTGATTACTGTATCTTTAGAATAAGTCTTAAAATCTAGTAAAATGAGTGGGGTTTTTTTTTGTTTGTTTGTTTTGTTTTTTAAAGATCTTATTTCTTTGAAAGAGAGACACAGCAAGAGAGGGAATGCAAGCAGGGGGAGTGGAAGAGGGAGAAGCAGGCTTCCCAATGAATAGAGAGCCCGATGAGGGGCTTGATCCCAGGACCTGGGATCATGACCTGAGCTGAAAGCAGTCGCTTAATCAACTGAGCCACCCAGGTGCCCCTATTTTGCCTTTTCAAATAAATTTAAAAACAATATTCTTCGGACTTGGAAAAATTGACATCTTAATTATATTGAGTCTTCTAATCCATGAATACCTTCATTTACTTAGGTTTTCTTTCATTTCCTTAATTAGTATTTCCACTTTTGAACATAAACATTCTTCAGAGATTTTGTTAAATTGAAGCCCAAGTATTTCATTTTGAAGGACTACAAAACAGCACTTATTTTTTTTTTGACTTTCAAATTATAATTACTATATGGCAGTGTGATTGATTTTTATGTTAACTGTGTATATCCTCCATGGTAACCACACTAATTAGTTCTAGCAGGGTTTTTTTTTGTAGATCCCTTTGTATTTGGTACAGAGATAATCATATTGTTTGTGAATAGAGAAAGTTTTGTTTTCTCCTTTGCATTCTGTATGTCTCTTATTTCTGTTTCTTGCCTTGGCTGGCCAGGACTTATGATGCGAAACAGCAATGCTCAGAGCAGAGATTCTTGACTTCTTCCTCCAGTAAGGAAAAAGCATTTGGTCTTCACCATTAAAAAGGATGTTATCAGTCAGTCTTCTATAGCTGTCCTTTATCTATTTAAGGAAATTATTATATTTCCAGTTTGTTGAGGACTTGTTTTTGTTTTGGTAAAGAATGGATGTTGAATTTTAAGTGCATTTTCTGCATCTATTGATATGATCATGTTTCTATATTTTAGTCTGTTCAGATGGTAGATTACATTGATTGATTTTCAAAAGTGGTACCAGCCACGCATTCTGGGATAAATCCCACTTGGTTTTGATGCATTTTATTCTTATTCAATTTGCTAATCTTTTATTGAGGATCTTTTTGTCTATGTTCAAGATATTAGCCTTTTTTAAAAAGAGATTTTATTTATTTATTTGACAGAGAGAGAGAGGTCACAAATAAGCAGAGAGGCAGGCAGAGAGGGTGGGGGGAAGTAGGCTCCCCACAGAGCAGAGAGCCGGTTGTGGGGCTTGATCCCAAGGACCTCGAGATCATGACCCCAAGACCATGACCTCAGCCAAAGGCAGAGGCTTTACAGATACTAGTCTTGTCTTTCAAATGTCTTTTTTCTGGTTTTGGTACTGGAGTAGTGCCGGCTCTCAAAATGAGCTGGGAAGTGTCTCTTTCTCTTCTGTTTTCTGGTGGGGATTGTGTAGAATTGATATTATGTCTTCCTTAAATCTAGATCCTTAATCTAAAGCCTAGAATTTTTTTTTGTTGGAAGGTTTTTAACTACAAGTTTAATTCCTTTAAGAGATATAGGTTAATCAGAATATCTGTTTCTTCTTATGTGAGTTTCAGTCACTTATACCTTTCAAGAAAGTGGTCCACTTAATCTAATTTGTCAAACTTAATGTGCATAGGCATGCTCATAGTATTTCTTTTTTTTTTTTTTTTAAAGATTTTATTTATTTGACAGAGTGAGATCACAAGTAGGCAGAGAGGCAGGCAGAGAGAGAGAGGAGGAAGCAGGCTCCCTGCCAAGCAGAGAGCCTGATGCGGGACTCGATCCCAGGGCCCTGAGATCATGACCTGAGCCGAAGGCAGAGGCTTAACCCACTGAGCCACCCAGGTGCCCAAGTATTTCTATATTATCTACCATTTTAGTGTTTGTGTGATGTATACTATTATCTTTTTGATATTTTGTGTCTTTCTTCTTTGATCAGTCTGGCTAGAAGTTTATCAGTTTTGTTGATCTTTTCATAGAACTAGCATTAGGTTTCATTTGTTATCTCTACTGTTTCCTTCCTTTTTTTGCTCTGGTATTATTCACTTTTTTCTACTTTCTTAAAATTGAAGCTTATATTATTTCTTTTCTAATATAAGCTTTTAATGCTATATATTTCCCTAAAGATACTATTCAGCAGGTTAGTCATTTCAAAATATTTTCTCATTTTCCTTGGGACTTTCTCTTTGGTCCATGGATTATTTAGAAGTGTGATAATAGTCATATATTTGGGGGAATTTCAGGTATCTTTTTTTACTGATTTCTAGTATTCCATTTTAATGAGAACATATTTTGTATTCTTTCAATTCTTTTAAATTTGTTAAGGTTTTATGACCACTGATAAGCCTATCATGGTCCCTATTACACGTATGCTCGAACAGAATGTATCTTCTGCTGTCTGGGGGTGGAATGTCCCATAAAAGTAAATTAGATCAAGCTGGTTGTTGTTATCATTCAGGCCTTCTGTATTCTTACTGATTTTTGGTATACTTGTTTATTGATTACTGAAAGGAATGTTGAAGCTTCCATCTGTAATTGTGGATTTATCTATTTTCTTTTAGTTTTATCAGTTTTTGTTTTATGTATTTTTAAGCTTTGTTGTTAGGTTGTATACAACTCAGGATTGTTATCTTCTTAGTGAACTGACAATTTTGTCATTAAATTGCATATTTACTTCTTGATACTTGTTGATTTTCTTTGTTCTGAAGTCTATTTTGTCTGATTAATATGGCTACTCCAGAATTCTTTTGGTTAGTCTGTGCATGGTGTATCTTCTTTCATCCTTCTACTTTTTAACTACTTATATTATTTAAATTGGACTTATTGTAGATCGCATAGAATCGGGTCTTTATTTTTAACCCAAATGACAAACTGTCCTTTAATTGGTGTTTCCAGAACATTTCCATTTAATGTAACTGTTACATGGTTGGACCTATAATTTTATTCTTTCTTTTCAGTTTCTCTTTTTTCTTCCTTTTTCTGTTTTTCTTTTTCTGGTTTCTTAGGAATTACTTAAATATCTTTTACTTTTCTATTTTAACTTATCTCTTGGCTTTTTAAACTCTGTATTTTGCATAATATTTATAATGATTGCTCTAACGATTAAAATATGCTTGTTTCATAATCTACCTATTAAAATTTTATTATTCCAAATAAATGTAGGAAACTCTCAGTCATATAGGCCCCTTTACATTACATACTTTATGTTGTACTTATAATATGCATTATATCTCTGTACACTAAAAATCCTACCATTTAATGTTTAACTGTTTTCTTGCAACAATTATACATATTTTAAGGAACTCAAGAGGAGTAGAACAGTATTATATTTACCCATATATTTCCTATTTCTGTTGTGCTTTACTCCTCAAATTTCAAGTTTCCCACTGGTATCATTTCCCTTAGACCTGAAGAACTTCCTTTAGCATTTCTTTTACAGTAGGTGTATTGGTAACAAATTCTCTTCATTTCCCTTCATCTGAAAAAGTTTTTATTTTGCCTTCATTATTGAATAATATTTTTACAAGATATAAAAATCTTGTTGATATTTCTTTTTTTTCAGCATTTAGAATATGTGGTTCTAAAAAAAAAAGTTGTTCCACTTCTTTCAATCTTTCATGATTTCTGATGAGAAATCCAGTCTCTTTCTCCTCTTTCAGTTACTCCAAACACACGTACGTTATATTCAAGTCCAGAGTAGTTAACATTCAGTGTTATATTAGTTTCAGGTGTACAATATAGTGATTCAACAATTCTATATATTACTCAGTGCTCAACAAGATAAGTGTAGTTCTCATGTACATATCCATTTGGTCCTCCCCCACTCTGAAACATGCTTTATTTTTACTTAGAAATATATTATGCATATATTTCTTTTTTGGAAGGTTTTTAACTACAAGTACGTAACAATTTATTGTTAAGTACATAATAATTTATTCTTTTTTTAAAAGTTGTGATAAAATACACATTAAATTTACCATCTTAACCATGTTTAAGAGTACAGTTCAGTAATGTCAAACACATTTACATTGTTGTGCAATCAATATTCAGAACTCTTTTTATCTTGCAAAATTGAAACTCTATACCCATTAAACAACTCCCCATTCCCCACTGCCCCCATGGTTCTTTCTTTAGCTTCTATTTCTCCACAGACAATTTCTACCTTTACATTCATTGAAGAGTGTTGTCTCTTACTTCTTGGAGTTTGGCTATACTAGCTGCTTTAAAGTCATTGTCTGTTAAGTTTAACATTTGGGCCATCTTGGAGTTGGCTTTTCTTGCAAGTTGTTGACATTTTTGTGTTTCATATGACTTTTTAAATGATACCAAGTGCCAGGGCCAGCACCAGAAGTGGTCTGTTAACTGTCCAGTGTTCTTCACACTGATCCATGAAAGCTTAGTTGTATGCACATTCATCATTTATTCATATTTTATTCATTTAATTTGTTTATAAAAATCTTACTTATTTGGGAGAGAGAGGAAGAACAAGCAGGAGGAGCATCAGGGAGAGGGAGAAGCAGGCTCCCACTGAGCAAGGAGCCCAATACAGGGCTCGATCTCAACACCTGACCCAAAGGCAGAAGCTTAACAGACTGAGTCACCCAGCCGCACCATCATTCATGTTTTAATATGCAAGTCATAATTAGAGGATTGTCTCTGGAGCCAAAGTAAAGGCTGCTTAGTGCTATTTCTGCATATCATCATTTCAGGTAAAAATCTTGAGCTCAGTGAATAATTTTTCTTTCCTCCTACCATAACGAATACTAGATGACATGAAAAATGGTCCTTCTGGTTCCCATTTGGATATTCCTCTTGGTAAAAACAATACTCAGTCATACACACACACACACACACACACACACACACAAAGGAAACCAAGATTCAGTGGCTGAATTCCAAGAACCCCTTTCTACCCAAAAGTTGTAAGTTGCTCAGCAAGTTCACTCACTGAGAAGCCAGGGGGGAAGGCATTTTAGGAAAGTAATCATCACAGATCTGAGACAGTGAGAAAAGGTAGAGGAATGGCAGCTGGCAGGTAAGGGTAATGACTGCAGGCAGGAGCAAAGAGGATCACTCAGGAGGTTATGAATTAGTCACTAAAAGAGAACATGGGGAAACAGAGAAAGAAGGGACAGACACCTTCAATGGACATTTTAACCATCAATTCACACAGCCATGTGCAGAGCAATCTTGCTTCATAAGGTGTGACAGTCCAGAGGTGATGAGTTCTTCTCATTTCTCCTCCACTTTGGGGGGAATATGAATACCAGCAGGTGCTGCCATCCCTGGGACAGGAATATACTCTCTTTCATCTACATATTTATTCAAAATTTCAGTGCTAACCTGCTCAATCTGTGTAACGAAGCCAACAAATAAACCGTATATTCCAAGTCTTCTGGATCAACTCACCCACCTACATTTAGACAAGGGAATTTAGAACTCAGGTAAAAACCAAAGACTACTGGACCATTAAAACACTTTCCCAGTTGTGGGATTTGAGAGAACTGTTATTCACTAAGAAGAAAAGACTCTGCTATTTGTGTCCCATCAGGGTTTCTTTCTATAACTTCTCAAAAGATTTAATCTTAAATAAATAAGAGTATAGGCATCTGTCCTTATTAGTACATTTATTTCCAGTAGTATCTAGTTTTATTCCATTTCCCCAGAAATTTCCCATGTCATTTTATATACATTTTAACACTAACTCTGCATTCATCATTTAAAGACTTTAACAATTCATGGAAACCCTAAGATTTCATCAAGTTTATAGTAGGTAAATGAAAGAGTCCTTCTCCTATTTCTCTATACCAATCAAAAATTAACTTTTAATTTCCCTTCAAATTTAAGATGTTACTGAAAGTACAGATTATGCAAAACCTTCTGTAATTCAGGTATTTCACTAATTCAGATGGGTATGGGGGTATACTGCTCCAGTTAGGATGAACCCGTAAAGTTCTTTATTTCTAGGAGGCCCAGTGTATTTATATGCTATGCAAACATCCAGCACTTTCACGAAACCAGATCAATCTGTACAGCACCTGTATTAGTGTCCGAAGCTTGTAGCTCCTCCTGAATAAAATGAAACTGCCACTCTGGACAGAACTGAATGGAGTGACTGAATAGAGGTGCTTGATCTAAGGGTTGCTACTTTTCAGGCTGGTCAGCTGCCCATGAGGTGGCCCAAGCCAAGACCACCCAACAGGGCTAATCGGACAAACTGAGCCATTCAGGTCTGCCTTCTTAGGATGGCTGAAGAACAAAGTAAGACAAAGACACTGGGAGTAGGGACAGAAATGGACATCCTTGGAGAAAAGGCAGCAAGTTTAAGTGATGGGAAATCAGAGGCCAGACAAAAGAGAGAAAACAGCAGAAAGTAAGTCAGAAGAAGCAGAAACAAAGACAGAGAAAAGCTGAGTCACTGAAATGATGGAACAGCCATCTTGTAGGGAGAAACGGAAGCCCATTGTTGATGAAGTAACAAATAAAAGAAACAGAACTGTATAAACTATGTTCTGAAAATTATTCCAAATTATCATTTTCCATTAGCTCAGGTTAAGCTGCTGTTTTTCTTACTTTCAGGGTTTCCTTAGGTGTCTTCCTGTTCTTGCCACTTAAAAGAAGAGTCCACCACTATTAACTAAGTTTGCAATTATTCATTTATGCACAGTTCATTAAGTTTATGATAAATCACTATTATGAAGGGATCATTTTAATTTCAAAAGATCTTAACTGTGGTTGGGCATTTATGTGACATTTCATTTCTTCTGTTTTGGGGCTAGTGACTTAATTACCTGAATATATTTAGATGCCTTGAAATTGGTCACCTATACTCATCTGCCACTAATATATGTACTTTTATTTTTAAACCAGATGCCTTGCAGTCTCTGGTACTTATCTCCGTAGAAAAGTTAGTATTTTTAACTTGTTCCTCCCCATAAATAAGAAATTTCGTTTTGTCACTGTAAAAGAACACTAACTCAAAAACTTAGTAATTCACACCTTACTCCAAGGTTTCTACCCAACATAGGAGTGATTATTCAGGGAGCATTAATACACCACTGCTGACCAGCATTAACTTACATAGGTACCTGTTTACCTGTTGCTTATAAAGTGTGAGTCGATTCTTGGGTTAATTTCTGACTAAAGCCATCATGTTTTTGCACTTACAGGGAAAGAACATTTTAGAATGTAGCTTGTGTCCAGATAGCAAAGCCCCTGATTGCTGGAAATCTGTAGTGTTCAAGGTCATGAAACAGAGATGGTGCTTGGGAACACTCTTATTGGCTCCTTTCCTGATTATTCTATACATAGGTTCGAGTATTTAGAATATCATGAAATATCAGTATTTGAATGACAGACTATTGTTAGAATAGCATTATAGCAGAAAGCTTATGAACAGTTTAAGGAATCATGCATGCTCTTTATAGACATTCCTTCAAATCTCATAACACAAAAATGCAACTTTAAATGTTTGCTTTTGCCTGAGACTCTGTTAACAAAAACTGCTCTAAAAAATAAAGCCTATTTTTAAAAATGAATCTAGATATAGACCTTATACCCTTCACAAAAAATAACTTAGATGGTCATAAACCTAAATGTAAAATGCAAAACAATAAATCTCCCAGAAGATAAGAGAAATCTAGATGATCTTGGTATGCCAATGACCTTTTAGATGTAACACCAAAGGCACTAACCATGAGAGAAATAGTTGATAAACTTGACTTCATTAAAATTAAAAACTTCTGCTCTGCAAGACACAATCAAGAGAATGAGAAGACAAGCCAAAGACTAGGAGAGAATCTTTTCAAAATTCGAAATTTACATCTGATAAAAGGGCTATTATCCAAAATATGCAAAGAACTCTTAAAATGCAGTAAGAAAATGAACAACCCAATTAAAAAATGAGCAGAGGGCCTGAACAGACACCCCACCAAAGATATACACGTGGCAAATTGGCATTTGAAAAGGCGTGCAGCATCCTGTCAGCAGGAAAACTGCAAGCTCAACAAAGAGATTCTACTAAATGCCTATTAGAATGGCCCAAATCCAAAACACTGACAACACCAAATGCTGGCAAGGATAAGGAAGAAAAGGAACTCTTGCTGAATGCTGGGAGACATGCAAAATGGCACAACCACTTTGGAAAACAGTTTGGCAGTCTTGACTAAATATACACTTACCATATGATCTAGCAATTGCACTTCAGTGTTTGCCCAAATGAACTGAAAACTATGTCCACACAAAAACCTGCATGTGGGGGCACCTGGGTGGCTCAGTGGGTTAGGCCTCTGCCTTCGGCTCAGGTCATGATCCCAGGACCCCGGGATCAAGCCCCGCGTCCAGCTCTCTGCTCAGCAGGGAGCCTGCTTCCCTTTCTCTCTCTGCCTGCCTCTCTGCCTACTTGTGATCTCTGTCAAATAAATAAATAAAATACTTAAAAAAAAAACCTGCATGTGGATATTTAGAGCAGCTTTATTCCTAATTGCCAAAATTTGGAGACAGTGATGATGTCTGTCCTTCAGCAGGTGAATGAATAAACTGTGGCACACCCACCCAGGTAACGGGATATTATTTGGTGCTAAAAGGAAATGAGCTGTCAAGCTGTGAAAAACATGGAAGAAACGTAAATACATATTACTAAGTGAGAGAAGGCCATCTGTAAAGGCTGTGCGATCTCAAGTGTGTAACGCTCTGGGAAAGGCAATACTAGAGAGAGAGTAAAAGGATCAGTGGTTGCCTGTGGTTAGAGGAGAGGAAGGGATAAACAGGAGGACTACAGAGGACTTTCTGGGCAGTGCCACTGTTCTGGGTGATACTGTAATGGTAGATACATGTCATTATGCGTTTGTCCAAACCCACAGAGTGTACAGCACCAAGAATGAACCTGAATGTATACACGATACGCTTTAAGTGAAAATGAATGCCAACGTAGGGTCATCAATTATAACAAATACATGACTCTGGCGAGGGATGCTGACCACGGAGGAGGCAGTGCTTGGGGGCGGGGCAGAGACTACAGAGGATCTCTGTACCTTCCGCTCAACTTTGCTGTCAGCCTAAAACTGTTCTAAAAAATAAAGTCTAGTTTACAAATAATAAAGTTCCCTGGGCCCCGAGCCAGACCTACAGAGTTAGACACAATCTCGTAAAGGGGTGAAGATCTAAGGAATATGATTTTTAGCAAATGGCTCTGGAGATAAGATTACTAACATGGTGGGAGTGGTGAGAAAGGTCAAGGAGAGAGAAAATGGAGAAGAGATGAGGACAGAAATGAACACTCACTGACATTTTCATGTCCCAACCTTAAAGATTCCGGTTCAGTACAGTGAGAGTGGTGCCTGGAAATATGTCTTTGAAAAACTCTTTAGGTGGTTCTGATGAAGGGAAGCAACTGCCCAACCCAGTGAGGGAGATTCAGGGAAGTAGGTTTTAATAAAAAGGAGGTAAAAATGGCATGCATTATTTCTGACGTAGAAATAAACTGTTCTGAATGTCCAAAAAAAAAAAAAGAAGAAGAAAAAAGAGAAAAAGAAGATGAAGGGAGGATTTGAGCAAAGGACAAAACAAGAAATCCAAGAAAGGATTCTGCCTTCCAAGCTCAATAATTATTTCTGCAAGAAGACAGCCTTGCTGTGTGTCTTATAAAGTTGTGTTGATGCACATTCTTCACAATTTCATTGAAACGAGGCAGATGACAAGTAATCTTCAGGAATGTAGTCAGAAAAGTAGACTGGGGGGGTGCCTGGGTGGCTCAGTTGGTTAAATGTCTGTTGATCTCGGGGTCATGAGACAGAGTTCTGCCTCGGGCTCCACACAGAGAGTATGCTTCCCCTCCCTCTCTCCCTCCGCACCTCTGCCCACTCACTCTCTCTCTCTCTCTCTTTCTAAAATAGATTATGGAATAAAGCTGTAACAAGCCAATTAGCAGAGAGTCATATTTTCTAAAGGCCACAATAGAAAGCATTTATTGCAAACAGAAAAATCAGTTGGCGGGTCTTTCATATAAAAATCATTTCATGTAATGACTAAGAAAAAAATGAATTTTTAAGATGATATTTAAAATCTATCAAATAGGTAAAGTTTGGCTCTGAAGTAGAATCTATAACTGGGTAATCATATATTATCTAAAATGGGACATTTGTGAATGAAAGAGACTTTTAATAACTATCCTAGGTGGGATGGCTGGGTGGCTCAGTCAGGTGACTGGCTTCGGCTTGGGTCATGATCCCAGGGTCCTGGGACTGAGTCCCGTGTTGGGCTTCTTGCTCAGTTGGGAGTCCTACTTCTCTCCCTGCTTGTGCTCTCTCTCTGGCAAATAAATAAATAAGATCTTTAAAAAAAAATCAAAACACACACACAAAAAAAACTATGCCAGGAAAACTGGTATAGACCAAGACTATCCCAACTAAACCACAAAGGATATTCCCCTAAAGGTAACAGTTCTCAGGACATAATAAATCTAACAATAATCATATATACTAACTTACGATGGTCCAAAGAGGAATTGACCTTAATTATAAAGTTAGAAAACACAGATGGCATTAATTCAAGTTTCTTTCTCCCTCTCCCCATATCCTTGGTTGAGAGCACCAAATAGCACTTTTGTAATTACATAGCCCAGCAGTAATTAATATTGATTTTGGAACCCAGGAAAGGTCAACATTAATTTGTGTACTACACTGGATTTCAATCTATCCTTCACTCTGGAATTTGTTCAGTGGGCATGGTTTCACAAGCCCCGTTACCACTCCAACCATGACAACAGGTTCAAACTTGAATAAACTGTCATAATAGTTTTTTTTTATTTTTTCAGATTTATTTATTTATTAATATTTTAAGATGTAGCACACTTTCGTATGGATCTTGACTCCCTAGAGAAATGGTATCTTGATTATGAGAAGAAGGGTCTTTTCCTTGAGTTTTTAATCTGAAAGGGTTTGGGTTTTCTTTTCTCTTTCAAGAAACAAGTATTGGTGGGGGGGGGGGTAGTCTCTAGTATGCCATACTCTCTCCTATGTGACAGATAAAGCAGAGGAGAGATGGAGCAAATAACTGTCAATCCAATGAGAAATAGCTTAGCCATTTGTCGTCACTGAGAATAGTGGCTCACAAACCCGACTGCACGTTAGAATTATTTGGGGAGCTTTAAAAAAACAACAACCATGTGTCTTGCCACATAAAACATTCACAGCAGAATTACTCATAAAAGCCCAAAAATGGGAACAACCCAAATGTGCATCAGCTCATGAACTGATAAATAAAATGAAGTACATAAAGCAGAGTAGTTTGCAGTAGTAAAAAAGATGAAGCACCATTACGTGCCACCACATGAATGAACCTTGAAAACAAAACGCTAAATGAAAGAAGCCAGATACAAAAGACCATATATTGTAATGACTCCATTCATATGAAACGTCCAAAATAGGAAAATCTATAGCGACAGAAAGCAGATTAATGGCTGTCTAGGACTAGGGATTTGGGGGAGGAATGAAGAGAGATTGCTAATGAGTACAGGTTTCTTTTTTAGAGTAATGATAATGTTCTAAAGCTGACTGTAATCATCAGGGAAATGCAAATCAAAACCACAATAAGCTATCACTTCACACCTGCTAGAATGGTTGTTATCGAAAAGCCAAGCAATAGGAGTGTTGGTGAGGACGGAGAGAACGGGAACTCTTGTGCACTACTGGTAGGAATATAGATTAGTACAGCCATTATGCAAAACAGTATGGAAGTTCCTCAAAAACTTAAAAACAGGGGTGCCTGTGTGGCTCAGTTGGCTAAGTGGCTGCCTTCAGCTCAGGTCACGATCCCAGAGTCCTGGGATCGAGTCCCACATCAGGCTCCCAGCTCCATGGGGAGTCTGCTTCTCCCTCTGACCTCCTCTCTCAGGCTCTCTCACCCTGTCTCTCTCTCAAATAAATAAATAAAATTAAAAACAAAATTAAAAACAGAACTACCATGTGATCCAGCAATTCTACTTCTATCTATCAAAAGGAAATGAAATTTGTTATCTAGAAGACATCAGAATTGCACCCCTCAGTTTGGTTATCTGCAGTATATACCCAACCAACTGCATTTTTCCTGCCAATCTTCATGGTCTTTGTGCCCTCTTCCTAACTGGGACTCTGCCCCAACGTTCCCTTCAACATCTCAGCTACCTGGCCAGGAAGGGGCCTTGCTTGGAAATGCAGTTCCGCAGTGCTGGTCTTTTCCTAAGCAGGCCTGACCTCTTGCACACTGGCTGGCTGATACCCTACCTCATGTTAAAGAATCTACCTTGTAATAGCCCACATTGTCACTTGCAGATACTGTGTATTGCCACTGCCTGGACACACTGCTCCTGGAGCCCATACCTGCTTAAATGTTGATGCTGGCCTGTGCAAGTCAGAGATGGCCCGAATGTGCACTTGGACATGACCAGTGACGGCTGGTCCCTGCAGCTCCCTCAGGCATGGGCATGACATTCCTGGATGCATCCAGGAGATGCATCTCCTTTTCCTGCTGGCCTGCATTAAGTTACAGGACTACCTCCAAAATCTTGTTAGAAAGAATACAAAACATTTATAATCATACAGAGTATTAAAGCACTATTTAAGGAGTATTGTTCTTCTTAAAATTTAGATCGTACTTCCCAATAGCAAACTCTTCTGAGACATTCTTGAGGATTTCCCTGTGTTAATACTTCTGAAGGGACTATGCAATCAGTCAAGTGGTATCAGACTCTTAACTCTAGGAGTCAAAGGGCTACAGTGTGAGTGATCAAAAGTACAGCAACCAACCACCCTTCACCTTGGGGAAATTATATGGACTCTTGTGCCCAGGGATCACTGTTAGGACCACTGGAGGAAATAAACTAAAGAAGGAGTTTGAAATACGTCCATCAAATGTGGAGAAGACATATAATGAGCAGGGATAACAGCTGGGTGTGAAATAGGAGGGAGAGCCTTTGCCCAAGATCCCAGATTCACCACCGCCACCACACGGCTGTGAGAAGTTGGGGTGTAAGTGCTGTTAAAACCTCAAGGACACAGATGAACACATGTCAACCTAAACACACAGGGAGGGAGCACTGTTAACTATCAACAAAGCTACATACTTCGATACGAGATCATATGCTTTCTATACCGATTAACAGAAAGATCCAAAATAAATGAGCTCAGGACTCATTTGGTAGAAGCAGCAGCCTTGGTTCCACAATTAAACCTAAAAAAGTAGCAACTGCCAGAAAGAAGAAAAAATCCAAAATCCAACAAGAAAAAAAATCATTATTTATAACAAGTACTCATTAAATGTTTATTACCTGAATGAATGACAAATAATTTCATCCCAAAATTTTTAAATTGCATAAAACTGTGAGAGTATTTAACTTTTCAAATTTCATACGATCTTATTCCTTCCGTGCTCTACTTTCTAAAAGCTTGATAATCTTTTCCTATTTCTCATAAAAAATTCTTATGCTCACAGTGAATAAACTGGTGGCATAAAGTTACTTTAGTTCAAGTGAAAAGGTTTATTTCTGCTAGACATCTCACCCAGTTTCAAATTAATCTGAACTGGAACAAATAAAAATATGAATTAAATTTTCCTATCACTCTCTAAAGGTTCATGTTAGGCTTCATTTAGGTGATTGATTTTATGTGAAGTTTACTATTCATGAAGTTTTTAAATTATGTAACAGAAGTCTTAATATTCAAAACTGTTTATACTTTTCTAAGTCAGGATGACAAGAACCTGGAACAGACTTTCTACACAAAAGGCCTGTTTCCGATGGGAATATACCAGAGTTCTGATTTTATGCTCACATCACACAAAGATAGGCTGTTACTGGAGAGTTGTTTTGTACAGATGGTATTTTTAATTCTCCATGTTTTGTCCAAAAATGTAGTCTTCGTTTTCATCAAGAAGAGACGTCTGGAATTTCTTCCATTTCAAACTCGTCTCTCCATTTTTGCAGGTCTTTTGCATCATTTATCATCCATAACTTTGCAAAATACTTTAGCCTTTTCCTGGAGAGAAAATAAAATATGATTTATTTTATAAATGGAATTATCGGGGTACAATACATTTCAGTGACAGCTATAAAAGGTCTAAGACAGGTGTGCCTGGGTGGTGCAGGTGGTCTTGGTTTTGACTTGGGTCATGATCCTCGGGGTTGTGAGATCGAGTCCCATGTTGGGCTCCACGCTAGGTGCAGAGTCTGCTTGAGACGTCCTCTCCCTCTGCTCCTCCTGTTCGTGTGCGCTCTCTCAAATAAATAAATCTTTTTTAAAATTTTTAAAAAATTTTTTAAATATTTTATTTATTTATTTGACAGAGATCACAAGTAAGCGGAGAGGCAGGCAGAGAGAGAGGAGGAAGAGGAAGCAGGCTCCCCGCTGAGCAGAGAGCCCGATGCGGGGCTCGATCCCAGGACCCTGGGATCATGACCTGAGCCAAAGGTAGAAGCTTAACCCACTGAGCCACCCAGGTGCCCCAAATAAATCTTTTTTTTTTTAAAGATTTTATTTATTTATTTGACAGAGAGAGATCACAAGTAGGCAGAGAGGCAGGCAGAGAGAGAGGGAGGAAGCAGGCTCCCCGCTGAACAGAGAGCCCAATGCAGGGCTCGATCTCAGGACCCTGGGATCACGACCTGAGCCGAAGGCAGAGGCTTAACCCACTGAGCCACCCAGACGCTCCTCAAATAAATAAATCTTAAAAAACAAAAAAGGGTCTATGACTTAGAACAGCAGACAGGGCTCTGTGGGTAGGAAGTTGTGTCAGCATCAGCCTTCTGGTGACACTGTTACAATCAAGGACTGAGGCTGCTGATTGCCACTGCTACCTCCAAGGAGGGGAGACCCCAGCTTCTTACCCTTCTAACTCGGACCAGAGGCTAAGTGCGTTCACAGATGAAAAGTAAGGCTGATTTAATACAGCAAAGCTAGCTAATGAAAGAGCAGAATGCCAGCATAACATAGACCAACCAGTTAAATATTTAGGGTCTGGAGCCAGGGTGAATTCTAGTTATTGCTCCACCACCGACTAGGTATGGGACCCTGACTTCCTGGTCAATTTCCACCCCTCGCTTGGCCTCATTTTCTGCAACTACAATATGGGGATAATGCCAGTACCTATACCTCACAAGGCTGTCATAAGGACTGAGGTAGTGCAGGTAAAGCAGTAACACTAGTAACTGGCGCCTGTCTGTATGGGCTGCTGCAAATGACTGCGCAGACTTGTTTCTGTGCACAGTAAGCATTCGCTAAATACTAGCTGCTATCATAAACCGACAGAAATGTACAAGATTGAGACGCCTGGGTGGCTCAGTCAGTTAAGCTGCTGCCTTCAGCTCAGGTCATGATCCCAGCGTCCTGGGATCGAGTCCCACATCGGGCTCCTTGCTCGGCAGGGAGCCTGCTTCTCCCTCTGCCTTTGCCTGCCTCTCTGCCTGCCTGTGCTTGCTCTCTCTCTCTCTGACAAATAAATAAATTTTAAAAAAATCTAAAAAAAAAAAATCAACTTAAAAAAAAAAAAAGAAATGTACAAGATTCCCCTTGGTTTCTTTGATCTCGCCAATGGAACTGATGTGATAAGCACTTTAAGTCAAAAGGTAAAAATAATGAATATAGTGTCTGAATAAATGATCAGTTTCTACCCCAATGCAACCTCTTTTGACAATTGTGTCTTGTCAAGATTATAGATTTCAAAATGTCACACAGTAGTTGGAAGAGTTAAAACATTATAACCTGTGAATTTTATTGCTCTTGCTGTTCTACTGGCTATATAGCAGGAGTAAGTATAAACTACCATATTTTACTGCCATCTCAAATATATATGTCCCTTTGTAGTAAAGTTTTATTCTAGTTTCTCTAGGGAAGAAGAAAAATAATAAGATAACAAAAGAGGATTTAAGTTTGTCTTTGGACTTGTGCAGAGAACTAAAGGCTTATCTTTGAACTCTCATAATAAATAACTACTTTTCTAATCTGGTATTGTGGAAAGGATCCAAAAGAGAATGCCAACAGAGGAAGCCACACATCATGCCATTGTCTAGCACTTTGGATTTGGTCAACCACCATTCACCCCTGCACACTACAGAGTGGCAAGGCAGAACCACAAGAGGAAAGAAATGGAGAAGTTGTTTGCAGTACTGTACTTCAGTATACAAGTTGGAAATTGTTTAATTAATATTAGGTATTGCTATTTCAATATTTAAATTTGATAACGATTTGCAGGACTAAAAATTTTTCCTGTACTGTGGTCACCAGCCAAGATTTTCTATTTGACCAACAATCTGTTCCCTCGCAGTCACAAGGTTATCAATCAGGGCAGTAATACCTTGCCCCAGGCATATCCCACTTTCCCGGTAGTACAGGAGTGGGGCAGGGGATGGATGAGGAGGTTATGTCCTTTTATCATATAATCTTGTATTTGGGGAGAAAAGGCTGTAACCTATTATTTTTTACTATGATATTTTTCTTGGAATATCATTCTTCCAAAGCATACCTCTGATATAGATCAAGATCAGTTAAGATACTGACTACCTACTGGCTGGATATTAAGGGTAAAAGATAGAATGCATTCACATAATTCACATAAGCATTCTAAGTGACAGAAAGAAGGCAATTTAAAGATATATTTATTCATCTCAGAGAGAAAGAGGAGAGAGAGCCAGAGCAGGCGGGGAGGGGCAGAAGGAGAGGGAGAGAGAATCTTTAGGCAGACTCTTCACTGAGGGAAGAGCCCCACACGGGGCCCAATCTCACAACCTGGAGATCATGACCTGAGCTGACACCAAGAATTGGACGCTTAATTGACTGTGCCACACAGATGCCTGAATAAAGCTGGTTTTTGTTTTTCGGTTTTTTTTGTTTGTTTGTTTGTTTGTTTGTTTGTTTTAAACGAAAAGACTCCACGCCCAGTGTGGAGCTCAACATGGAGCTTGAACTCACAAACCTGAGATCAAGACCTGAGGTGAGACCAAGAGTTGGACGCCCAGCCAACTGATCTACCCAGGTGCCCCACAGGTAGTTTAGAAAGAAAATTTGTCATAAACAATCCACAAAAGAAGTGACATGGGGATATGGACTATAATTACATAGTTATATAATACTATTATATTCATTCATACCCTGACAGAATTCTTACTTTCTGAATGCGGTATATGGATAAAGGAAGTACTCTAAAGTTTTTAAATGGCATGGTTTTTTTTAGTCATTTGTTGTATAATTGAATGCTTTAAGTAACCAATGTGTTGGCACACAGTAAGGAGTTAACTTAGTTCTTTAGAAAAATGACTTTAAAACCAATTTAGCAACTCAACAGATAAAGATCTGAGTAGAGAAGGCGGACTGAATTCACATGAGCTTTTCAAAGATCTGTTTTCATTTTATTTTAATTAAATGTTTCAGAATATTTGAAGAAATGCTTAAAGGTAAACCTGACGTTCATGTACAGGACATTCCTCTTCCTTGGACAACTTGGAAGTTTTCATTATAAGTAAAAAAATGCCACACAATCATTCTGACCTCTTCATATTTACTAATCCTTCTAACTCTTTTGACTTGCTAGCTGCTTTCTTTAAAATTTCTCCAGGAACATCTGCTAGTTTAGCCACATTTAGTCCGTAACTCCTTGCTGCAATTCCTCTGGTTATTTGATAAAGAAAAGTGACAAAATCAGGAACTTGTTCTTCACCTACAAAATAAAAAATAAATAAATAAGAGGAGATAAAGGAAACCATGCCTGAAAGTTCAAAGCAGAAGATTAAATAAGACATATAAAATTCTTACAACTCCACTCGATTAAAATTTACAATCTGCAAAAGAAACCCATTGTTCCTAATCACTCTCAGCTCCATTTATCAATTATACATATCTAGGAAAAGGGGAAATACTATTTTGAAGATTCTCTTGCATTTAGGACCTTATAGCTCACCTAAAAGGGTTTTTTAAAATAAGATTTTGTTTTTAAGTAATCTCTACAACCAGCATGGGGTTCAAACTTATAACCCTGAGATCAAGAGTCACATACTCCAATGACTTAGCCAGTCATGTACCAACACCCCCCCGCCAAGTTTTAAAAAATGATTTGGTATAAGGAAAAGATTTGTTTTATGCTTCTTCCCAACAAATTTCAACTGAACTGCTATTATCAGAAAGGAAATGATTCTGATACACAGTACAATATAATTTTTCCTGTAAAAAGAGACCAAGGGGGGCACCTGGGTGGCTCAGTCGGTTAAGACTCTGCCTTCGGCTCAGGTCATGATCCCAGGGTCCTGGGATCGAGCCCCACATTGGGCTCCCTGCTCAGTGGAGAGCCTGCTTCTCCTTCTCCCTCTGCCTGCAGCTCTGCCTACTTGTGCTATCTCTCTGTCAAATAAATAAATAAATTAAAAAAAAAAAAAACAGACCAAGAAAGTGTTATTTCAGTGAATGTGCTCACTCAACAGTCTTATATGTAACACACTGTGTAAAGTAACACACGTAAGAGATATTTCTAAGAATGCTAAAAACAAAACAACAGCAAAAAAATGCATAAGGAAATACAACATGGTGCACAGTTTAAATAACAAGACTGAGAAATTCTTGTTTACTAAATGTACTTGGTTAACTGAGAGTTATATATATTCAAGTGGACACTGTTCAGTTCTACCCAGCTCCCCCTGAGGACGAAAGGGTTTATTGCCTCAGCTCTCAGGAAGGTTGTCAGTCCACAATCCACAGCTATATCCCCTCTTTGGGAGTCACCTCAGCTTAAGAAGAGAACTGCTTCATCTGAGGTCATGTCCTGTCTTGGGCAGCCTGCACCATGACTGGTTGCTATGGGAGTTGGTAGGCAGCTTCTAAGATGGCCACTAAAGACCCCTGCCTCCTGGTGTTCATGCCCTTGTGTCATTCTCTGCTGCTGAGTGTGGCAGGACCCACTGACTTGCTTCTAACAAATAAAATATGGCAAGAATGATGTGTTGTCACTTCTGAGATTAGATTGCAAAATACTGTGGCTTCTGTCCTGGGCATTCATTTTCTTGCTTACTTGTTCTGAGGGAAGCCAGTTGCCATATTGTGGGCTGCCTTATGAAGAAGCCCACATGGAAAGAAACTGGTGTCTCTGGACAACGGCCACATGAGTGAACTTGGAACTTGGAACTCTAAAGCTGGCCAGCACCCATGTAAGAGGTCTGGGAAGTAAATTCCCCCAGTGAAACTGTGAAATGATGACAGACCTAGACAACCTTGACTGTAGCCTTGGGAGAAATCGTGAGGTAGAAGTGGCCATCTAAGCTGCCCCTGGGTTCCTGATGCAGAGAAATGATAAGATGATCAATGTTTGCTGTTTTAAGCTATGTTTGGGAGTAATCTGCTATGCAACAATAGCTAACTAATAAAGGGTATTAAAGGCCAGGCCCCCTCACCTCAAGCTGAGTCAACTCTGAAAGACCAATCCCATCTCAGAGCTCTTGGTAGGACTGGCTGAAGCCTTATGACCACAACACAGCCCCATCGGACCAGGCCTGCCCTCAGGTGTTGATCATGAGAGCACTCCCAGCCAACACCTGCCACAAAAATCTCAGACTCTGCTTCCCGGAGAACCCAGGCTACCACACAAATACATACACAGAAACTAAAAACTTCCAAAGAATTGGGATATAATGAAGTACAATAATAGAAAGACAAAGCTGCATACTGTTTAATCTTTGATAAATTTCAAGCATCTCAGGATTATGCAGATTTTATTATGAAACTCAACCTAATTACACAGAATTGTAAAAATGCCCAAAATGAACCAGACTTTTAATAATTTCTGAGATCCTGGAGCGCCCGGGTGGCTCAGTCGTTAAGCATCTGCCTTCGGCTCAGGTCATGATCCCAGGGGATTGAGCCCCGAATCGGGCTCCCTGCTTGGCAGGTAGCCTGCTTCTCCCTCTGCCTCTACTCCCTGCTTGTGTTCCCTCTCTCCCTGTGTCTGTCAAATAAATAAATGAAATCTTTATAAAAAGAATTTCTGAGATCCCAATAAACATATTATAATTTTATCAAGAACTTTTTCTCATATATTATGTCATTTCATAAATGTGTATGATAAATGGGTTTACTCTTTTATCAGCTAAAAACTAAAAAGCATAACTGAGAACAAGGATAATGGAATTTTCTTTAACCTCTTCTAAGAATTCAGCAGCAAATAACACCTTTCTAAGGCTGGGTGCTGGAAGTGGGAGGTGGAAAGAATGCTGGCACTCTCAGGAATACAGACTAAAACTCACATTACAAAGCACTAAGAATGCCTTTTGCCTCCAAATAAAACTCGAAGAACATAAAGAACAGGTGAGGAGGTGGGTGGAAGGAGACTAGGAAAGAAGCGTGGAGAAACCAGTGCCTGCTAACCTGGGTAATTTTTTGTTACTCACTGATGCTCACATGACCAAAAGTGAAGTGAAGAGCAGTAGGCAATCCAAAGGGCAAGCCCTTCTCATCCTTAAGACAAAAAAACAGTTTTTATCACTTCAGCTGGCTTGGTTCTAACTGATGTACCTATGTCCAGCCTCTCCTCTCCTCTATAATCTAACCTCCATGCCGGTTTTCTAAAAAAAAAATAAAAAAATAAAAAAAAATCATTCATCTGTCTGTCCATTTGTCATCCGTCCAGCCATCCACTCTTCCTTTTCTGGAAGCTCACTAATGCCACAAAAAACCCCCTTAGTTAAAATTTGCTTTGCTGATGGCATTTTTTTTTCTTTATATATATAACATATAGTATGTATACATATACATAGCTATACAATGCTTTTTATATAATATAGCTATGATATTCCTATATTTTATAGCTATATAATATACTACGTTGCTCCAAATAATTTAACAAACCTCAGTACAAACAGCTGTTCAATTTCTCATCACATCCTAGTCTCCAGTGTAGTACTAATTTTGGTAGTTCTCACACCATCAAGGTAAATAATGAGACTACTCTTCCGTAATCACGTTAGGGTTTTTGTTTTTTTTTTAAGATTTATTTATTTACTTGAGAAAGAGAGAGTGTGAGCATGAGTATTAAGGGACCGAGGGAGGGAAAGAATCTCAGCAGACTCACCACCGAGTGCAAAGCCTGACAGGGGGCTCAATCCCACCACCCATGAGATTGCGACCTGAGCCGAAACCAAGAGTTGGACACTCGACTGACTGAGCCACCTGGGCGCCCCCTCACATTACAGAGCTTTTAGAGTTGTGTTCTACATCAGGACTGTCCTTCACTCCTCTCAGAGGGTAGAAGGGGAGAGAGTGTGAGTGTGTGTGTGATGCAACTGTGGCAGCAGACAGCCAGCGAGGAGAGAAGATGGTAAATAAAAGCTCGTGGTGAGGACTTTACTTATACGCTATAACCGTTTCTAGATGGATATTACTGAAAAATTTATCTGACACTGCCTAGTCAGAGAAAGTTCATTCATGTTTCTGCTGGTTACAGGGGAACTTAGCAAAATTTGTTTGAAAGCCAAACTTCTGTGGGCAGTTATTAAAGAAATATGTGTGTTGATCAAATAGTGTCTGAAGTCACTTTTGGGACTGATTCATAACATTTTTAGAGGTGGACGAAGTGAGGTAACCTGTCCAAGATTTTATAGACTGGAATAGATTAAAGTACATGTTTCTTACTGCTAGTCCGCTGCTTTATCTACCTCGCCATGAGAAATAACAGCGTATCTTCAAAGCCACCCAAAAGGTCTTTGGGGTGCTTGAGCGATGACCTATGCAGGGGCCTCTAATTCAGACAGCAGAGGAGCTAGGTTAGAGGTAATGGATGAAACACAGATGTAGCTGGAAAAACACTGGAGGTAAGCAGGCAATGCACCAATGCTTCAAAATTCTGAGTGAAAATTATTTTCAACCTAAAATTCCAGCCCTAGTGAAATTATAAGTGAAGTATGAAGGTGTACTGGAGACTTTTCATTCCTGCAAAATCTCAAAACTTTTCACTCCTTTAGCTGATATTAGTAGTAGTCTATCCAAAATCTTTTCCAACCCTAAGAAAACCCTGATTTTATGTGGAAATAACACAATGACCATCTAACTAAGGGGATAATGTCCTCATGCCAAGCTCTGAAAGTTGATCCTGATTAATCTAGGCTGATCCAAGTTACCCCTGTCATTGTCGCTTTCTAGCCATTGGTTTAAGGGTGAGCATGTGATTCAACTCTGAAAAGGAGAGGTGCCAATGATATGATGCTAGTAAACATCTGAGGAGAGCTCCCCGGCTCCTAAGAAAGAGTCCCAAAAAATGCTGGTCCCTATTCTTCCTTTGGGTATTTGTTGATTCTGGCTTTAAGGCATGAAAGAGCCTCGGCCACCCTGTCTGATGACGAAGCCAGCAAGGCTGGAAGATGGAGCCTGGGGAACTGTAAAGAAGAAGAGCTGAAGCCCACTCTTCCTCCGAGGTCCCTGTAATGTGAGATTATTTCTACGCTTACTGTTGGAGCCCCTGTGAATTCCAGGATCCTGTTACCTGCAAGCAAATGCACAGAAGGCGGGATGAGAGAAGTCCTAGGGTGCTGGTGAATGCAAGTGTCGGGACAACAGCTGTGCAGCATGCCTAGGGAGCAACCAGCGCAGAGGAGCAGAACAAAGAGCTCCAGGGGAAATGACTCCAGCGAGGAGAAGTGGAACCAGCAGTTCAATCACATGGAAAGATGTCTAGTGAGGCATTTTACAAAGCTACTGGCAGGTACAGGGAGAGTCAGATATAGACTCAAATAGAAGAATGGAATGAAAACAAGGCAAATTACTGCCTTCAAAAACACAAAAAGCAAAAAAGTTGCATAAGAACGAAAATGCACTTGTCCTCATACCTGGCTCATGATTAAGCAATACTTCCTGGCAATAACAGTGAAAACTCTGAAGAGGAATGAGGCAGAAAGAACCTGGAACGAGCACCCTGGGAGGTCAGAGCAGGAAAGGCTGAGGACTCCCATCCAGCACAATGAGAAGCCGAACAGTAATGTGTCCAGATGACGAAGCAGGAGATGGGCAGATAAGCATATGATTTAGAGATTCGGAAAGAGCCATGAAGGAGGTGAAAGCGGCTGCCTTGGGACTGGACGGGGAGGGGGCATGGCGGCAAGGGACAGAGGCAGGGGTCTACTGCCCGTTAGCATGAGCCTTTCAGCATCATTTCATGTTTAAAATTAGGTTCATGAATATAAATTTCAATTAATAAAATAAAATGCCAGAACACTTACAGGTTGGTAGTCAGTTCACATAAAGGCTTATCATGACCCTTCCCTGCTGGTGAACTCTTGTTTATCCCACTGGGTTTTAGCTTATAAGCTCCTCCTGTCACTTTGGATGCAGATTAATAGACATGAAACTGCTTCCATGAGAGAATTTATGATGTGTTTTTCAAGACTGCACGGTGGTGAAAGGCAAGGATTGCCTAACATTACATTTAGCTCAGGTCCAGGGCTTTGTTTTATTTGGGCCAGCTGCCTGATTTCTTTTTCAGGTCTATCTTTATTACTTTTCCAAAATAAAATTTGGACCCTGGAGCGTCTTGGGTAATGGATTTTCCATTGTAGCACACCAACTGTGTAAACCACCGCTGGCCCACAGGCTGAGAGCTTAAAAAAAATTACTACTGAACAGGAAAATAAGATTATACTGAAACTGACTATATTACTTAGAGCGCTTGAATTTATTTCTGTTGGCTAATGATGTTCTTTTTCATGAAACATCTCATTCCTGTGATAGTGGTCCAGGGTGGGAAGGCTAGGAAAAATAGTGTAGATCCCACATACCTCTTCTAGCAGAGCAGGAAAGAACCTGCAAGCAGACTCTAGGACTCTAGGCTTAGTTCAACCCCTACCCAGGTGGCCCACGTGGGCAAGCCACTTGACCTGACATTCAGTTCCCTTGTCAAGTTAAGATAAAACATACGTCCAGTATAGAATACTGGGGATGAGACATTTTTAACGATGACTAATATACTTGACTGTTCGGGCACCTTTCCTGAGACCAATCTAAGAGTAAAACCTACACGGCACCTCTGACCCCATCTCCTTATAGAAAAATGAGGTAGACAAAGACCAGAGAAGTGCTCAGAGATGGCAAAGATAAATGTGAATTCTACTTGACCCTAAGCTTGGAGAAAATGAACTTGGACAAATGTCATTTATAATCAACATTCACAGCTTTTATTTTTAATAAGCAATAAGTTCATGTATTCATGAATCTTGAGTTATCAAACACGAAAACCAACAACATTCCCGTTGTACTTACTGCAAATGTATTTCATACCTGGATCCTCTTTGCTTTCATCCTCAGTGATCAAGAATCCCATGTGATAATTTCCCACCTGTTGCAAGTAACTTTTTTCTAATTCACAAACTGGTGGATAATGGGTGACAAACAGGGTTAAGGATCTCACCTAAAGCAGTAAGACATGAAAAACGTTATTTTATTTTTATATTTATTTATTTTTAAAGATTTTATTTATTTGTTAGAGACAGAGAGAGAGAACATTAGTAGGGAGAGTGACAGGCAGAGGGAGAAGCAGACTTCCCGCTGAGCAGGGAGCCCGATTCGGAACTAGATCCCAGGACCCTGGAGTCACGACCTGAGCTGAAGGCAGACGCTGAACCAACTGAGCCACCCAGGCGTCCCTGTTATTTTATTTTTAAACTTTACCTTAAACTTTTCTCCAATTTTGTTTTGAAAAAATTCAAACCTTTATAGACATTGTAAGAAAAGTACAATGAACATTGCTATATTCTTTCCCTAGACAACCGTTTTTGGGTTCAATTTTATACATATAATATATAAATATATATAAATATTTTATATTTGGTTTGCATTTTGCCAAACACACATGCGCACGCACACACACACACACACACACAATTTTTTCCTGAAACATTTGAGAATTGCAGACATGACACTTCATCCCTAAATACCTAAAATTCTATCTTTTAAGAACAAAAGCATTCTCATATTAACCAGATAAAATTATTACACTTGAGAAATTTAACAGATATATTACTATTACCTAACATTAGTCCACAAATTTCCTTAACTGTCCCAGTAATACTCTATAAAGGTTCTCTATATTAAAAAAAAAAAAATTCAAGGATCATGCATGCCAAGCACTTAGTCATGTCTCTTTAGTCTCCATCAATCTAGAAGAGTTCCCAGCCTCCTTTTTACGTCTTTTATGACATTAATGTTCTTGAAATATCTAAGAGTTTCGTATCATGTTTTGCATAATGTCCCTCAATTTGGATTTGGCTGATTTTTTTCTGCAAATAAGCTTAAACCTTTCTGGCAGAAATATTACATATTTATGGAGGTGCCATACTCTTTTCAGTACATCATATCAGGAGCCATGATATCAATTTGGCCCACTATTGGGGATACTAAATCTGCTTATTTGGTTTAAGTGAGTGCCCAGAAGATTTGTCTACTATACCGATACCTTTCTCCTTTGTAATTAATGACTTCTGGAGTAATACTTTGAGATTGTGTGAATATCCTTTTTTCCAACAATCTTTCATCTCAAAGTTTTGCCATCTATGGATCATTGTTGCCTGATGATGTGGTGACTAGTAAATGCTGATTTTAAAAAAAATTCTCTCTGTATTTATTAGTTGGCATTCTGTAAAGAAGAGCTTTCTTTTCTCCCTACCCTACCTCTGCCATTTTGAAATTTATTTTTGTTTTGTTAGTACTCATATGCATTTATGGATTCCTTAACAAGCATTATTTTAAAGTATACATTATTATGTATTTTCAAAATCCTTTATTTCTTAAATATTAAAAGAAGCTAACACCAAATCTTGATCTAAAAATTGGCAAAAGAGGCGCCTGGGTGGCTCAGTCAGTTAAACAGCCAACTCTTGATTCTGGCTCAGGTCACGATGACAGGGTCCTGGGATCAAGTTCCACAATAAGCTCTGTGTTTAGCGGGGAGTCTGCTTGGGGAGTCTCTCTCTGCCCCCCACCCCACCATTCACACATTCTCTCTCTCTTTCTCAAATAAATAAATAATCTTTTTTAAAAAAGGATAAAAATCAGAAGGGGGTGATTAAATCAAAGAACTTCAGTTTTGATTCATCTGCCACTCACCTCATTAAAAGTCAGAACATGTGCCTTCTCTCTTATAATAATTACAATAAACCTATTAATATTTCTTTGATGAGCTGCTCTTAAAATCTGCCCCAAAGTACTGTGGACCAGCTGTCTCCATGATGTCCCTTCCCTGAGCTGACATGCATTTGCTGCCAGAAGACCTAAGGGTTTGGGTCATAACACTGCTCTCCTCAAGGCCATTTTCAGCTTGCAGCCGCCACACAGAGCCTCCTCATTCCTCCTCTCTGCTCTCTCTTCCCCATCCCAGCAATCAAAAGACACCAAGAAAATGCAGATTTTCATCCATAAAAAAGGATAGAGACTCTTTGCTCCTGAAGAATCCTCTTCAGTGACTTACCTTTAACATAAATTTTATCTAAAAATAACACTTTCTTCATTAACATTTAAAACATCAAAAAGCTGCTATAGAAGCAATGAGAAGAGAAGTGACAAATTTAATTCTGTCATGATTTGTTCCTGAAGGTTCCTAAAGGGATCTTTAACTTATCGTCAAACTGCTTTTGGTAGCCAGCCTCCAACATGGCCTCCCAATGCTCGTGTTCTTGAGCAACCCCTTCCCACAGTGAATCAAGGCTGGCCCTTGTGCTCAACAGAATATGATGGTAGTGACAGTCTGTGGCTTGTGAAGCTAGCTCATAAAACGCATTTGTCATAAATGCATAAAATACTCAGGCCACTTGGAATGGTTCTTCCGGGAGCTGCCAGAAGCCACTCATATTCGAATGGCGCGATGGAGAGAGGTTCATAGAGAAAGGAAGTGAGAGCCTTGGGCAACTGCCAGCACTAATTTGCCAGCAGCGAGCGAGCCACATTGGAAAGGGTCCTCCAGCCCCAGTCAGGCCTTCAGATGACAACCTGACCACAACCTCAGGAGAGAGCCTGAGCCAAAACCACCCAGCTAAGGTGCTCCCAAATTCCTTACCTCCAGACCCCTGAGAGATCTAACAGATAATTACTGCTGTTTTAAGCCACTTAGTCTTGGGGTAATTTGTTATGTGTCACAGTAACTGATAAGCAACTGGAGCAATGAAATCAAGCTTAGAGGGGGCAAATTCAGTCTGTCATGATTCGTTCCTGAAGGTTCGTAAATCAATGTTTAGAATGTGTTTGGGAGGCAGTGACAGGACGTTCCTGAACCTGTGATACGCAGTTTCTACGATAATTAAAGAGATGTTCCTGAGCTCTTTTTGCAAATAAAGAATTTTTTTTTAAGAAAAATTAAAAGTATTTATTTTAAAGTGGAAAACATGCCACCGTTAACTATGTAATCTAACTAAATGTTCAAACAAAAAACAGGCCCACAGAAGTTTAAAGAAAAGGGGAGTTATTTTTGCATCCTGTGCTGTGCAAAGGAATAGGAGTAAAAAATATGCTTTTACTGGTTATGTAAGGAGGAGAAGAAGAAATGAAAAGGGAGGAAAGACCCACAGGAAAGAGTTTAAAAAGCAGAGAACAAAATACTAAAAGAAAAACTGAAGACCAGACAAGGTTCTGGACAGGTGCCAAGAAGGAGAGGCAGAAGAGGAGAGACCAGAATGAACAAAGAGAGAGAGTATTAATAAAGGGGGGAGCTTAATGGAGATGACAAGGATAGAGCATTTAACACAAACAAAACTTCACACCAAGAGGCTCAGAACTGCCCTCTGGAAAAGACAGATATGCATTAAAAGAGTGAAAGAAAGGGGCGCCTGGGTGGCTCAGTGGGTTAAGCCTCTGCCTTTGGCTCAGGTCATGATCCCAGAGTCCTGGGATCGAGCCCCGCATTGGGCTCTCTGCTCAGCAGGGAACCTGCTTCGCCCTTTCTCTCTGCCTGCCTCTCTGCCTGCTTGTGATCTCTGTCTGTCAAATAAATAAATAAATAAATAAATCTTTAAAAAAAAAAGAGTGAAAGAAAGACACAAAGACATGAAATTAAAGGTCTTCTACCAAGGTTCTGTAGGATATTGCTCAAAAAAGGATTTCACAGGTTAAAATGGCTCTATCTCCTTTCTGTTCTTTCCTTAAGGACTGGGTTGCAAGTTGGGGGGCGGGGTGTCCCTGCTTTTAATTCAGAGTTTGCCAAGGATAATGAGAAACAGTTCTGGGGGGAAATACTGCCAGAGAGGCCTTTATCCTACTGACCAGGTTTACTCTGTTTCAGCAAAAGCAAAGAAGACACATCAAAGAATTATAGACATGATGTAGGGCCAATCCATCTAAGTTCAATGTAGAGTGTTTTAATGGCCAATTGCAGGTATAGGGTCACTTATAATAAAGATCCTTTTTTAAAACCAGATTTTAATTATTTATTTGACACAGAAAGAGACAGAGACAGTGAGAGAGGGAATACAAGCAGGGGGAGTGGGAGAGGGAGAAGCAGGCTTCCTGCTGAGCAGAGAGCCCGACTTGGGGCTCGATCCCAGGACCCCAGGATCATGACCTGAGCTGAAGGCAGCTGCGTAACAACTGAGCCACCCAGGCATCCCTGATCGTTTTGAATATTTAGAAGCTGACCAGAAAAACAATTTATATGCTATGCACCATTCACATACAAAAAGCTGTGCAAGATACTCACATCTCTAATAAAATGCTCGAGTGTAGCATAAGCAATGGCGATTCCATCATGGGTGCTCGTCCCTCTTCCCAATTCATCCAAGATAACCAAGGACTGGGATGTTGCTTGTCTTATTATTTCTGCAGTGTCAGTCAGTTCTTCCATAAAGGTACTCTGTCCTTTATATATATTATCTGCCGCTCCCATCCTACAAATAAGATGAAGACACCTTGATTTTTCCTCTGAATTTTATTATTAGGAAGCCAAGTATTACTTTATGAAAAATAAAGGATCCCTGAGGGTCTATATACTGTGTGCCAATAACAGCTGAAATCGTATTAAAAAAAGAAAACATGTGTTGGATATAAAAGAGTGTCTAACGTCAAAGTGCACCCTGTAGAAACATTGTGGGTTCTACAGAACCTGAGGTACAGGACAGAACTCCCCAAAAGTAGGGAAACCTCTGACCCTACCTTCTGGGCAATCATCCCAAACCAAAGTTTTGGTATTCCAAGGGAAAATAATGCTTCTCTGTGTCGTTGTGTTTAAAAATCCATGAGTACTAGAAAATTACAGAATTAAAGGGTTTTTTCCCTAGTGTTTCCTTAACAAGATTCCACAGTATATTACAAATTACAGTACCACCTTGAAATAATTTATTTATATAAGCTAAAACTTTTTATTAGGATGAAAGATGTTTAGTAATCTCAGACACCTAAAACAGGTTCCTAAAGTGTACCATGGAACACAGTTCTTAGAGATGTCAAGAAATGGGTGCAAAAGATATAAGGGTTTCTTTCCTGTAAGATTTCCACATCCTTTAATATTATACTGCACATTGTGTATTTTCTAGAGAAGGATCTACCATACATCATTTCTCGAACTCATTTCACTGTGGACCCCTAAAACTCCCAGAGCACCTCGTGGCAATAATGGTCTACAGAACATATTTGGGGAAATGTCTATTTAGTCCAAAAGGATTCTGGGAGGAAAAAAATGTATGTGGGGGAGAATCATTAAGCAATACTCACTCAAGGTCATGCAGTTAATAGCAAAACTCAGAATTCAGGTTTTCGACCCGTTAACCAGCTTTGTGAGTTCTGGTTAACTATTTTCTTAGCAAAATACCTTCATCAATGTAGTTTTGCTCCAATAGTTCACATGTGACCTACAGCAGCATAATGTACCTTTTCTTTCTGGAGAATGTCATGGTGAAATCCAGCCTTAACCATCTCTGGGCTGGAGCCTTGTACTGGGCAGGGAAGATGGAGTACACTGCTTTTCCCACAGATTGGCAGACCCTTAGGAGAACTACTCCAGGCATAAGTGCCATTTAGAAACTGTATGTAACTCCATCAAGGATAACTCTACCATAGACGGGGTTATATAGAAATATACATATAGGGCGCTTGGGTGGCTCAGTTGGTTAAGCAACTGCCTTCAGCTCAGGTCATGATCCCGGAGTCCCGGGATCAAGTCCTGCATCGGGCTCCCAGCTCCACAGAGAGCCTGCTTCTCTCTCTGACCTTCTCCCCTCTCATACTCTTTCTCTCTCAAATAAATAAATAAATAAATAAAATCTTTTTAAAAATTAAAAAAAGAAATATACATATATATTTATATAATATATATATTTATATAACTTATATATATATAGACTTATATATATATATAACTTATATATATATAAGACTATATATAGTCTTATATATAAAGTGCTTTTATTTTTTTTAAGATTTTATTTATTTATTTGACAGAGATCACAGGTAGGCAGAGAGAGAAGGGGAAGCAGGCTCCCTGCTGAGCAGAGAGCCCGATGTGGGGCTCGATCCCAGGACCCTGGGATCATGACCTGAGCCGAAGGCAGAGGCTTTAACCCACTAAGCCACCCAGATGCCCGAAAGTGCTTTGATTTTATCCATTTTAAAATCAGTAACAATAAAACAGAACTTTTGAAATGTTGCTAACTTACGAGCATTCAGGTTACTTCCTTGAAGTTCAAATACTGTTATTTATATCAATTTTCAATGTTTAATAATATTTCTCCCCACCACAAAGGTTAAACTTTTCTATCTCTAAAACCACTCAACTCTCCAGAATCGTAATGTTTGACCCCATTTAACACAGTTGCTTTTTCTCCCTATATGTTGCAAGCTGACAAAAAGAATGAACCTTTGGCTGAAAACAAAGTGCTCTGATAAGGCCAATGTCGGGAGGAAGGGCCTTTGATTCTCAAGAATTAGAGTAACAAGCAGGCACTAAGATTTTCATACAATATTTTAAATATTATACTTAAGTGTTTTCTAGAAACAGTAGGGTAACAGAGGGGTCTGGCTAGAAGTTTCATGAACTGTAGGATGCTCTTGGGAAGTTATTTTTAGGCAGATACATACACATATAAAACATTTAGTATGTAACAAGGGAGAGATTTTTAATGACGAAGGGAGGAAAGGATGAATGATCAATCCACAAAAAACATGCCAGCTAGGTGGTTATTTTGAAAACAAAACAAAACAAAACAAAACAAAACAGACGTGCCCCTACTCAAACCATATTCCAAAATAAAGTTATGTAAAAGAAGAAACCATAAACATACCAAGAGGTATAAATGAAATTTAATCTCTGGATAGGTAGATGGGTGGCTTTATAAACTTAGCACCAAAACGTGTACGGCAAAAAACACATAGGAAAAAGTTAAAGGCAAACCACAAATGGACACAAATATTTGCAACATGTATAAAAAAGGGTTAATATTCCTAAAACAAATACTTGCATAAAGCAAAACAAAATGGTGAACATTTCAACAGAGGCAGGCAAAGGACAGGAAGAGTCAACTCACACACACAAAAACTCATGAAAATATTCACATATTATGCAAGTTCAAATAGGAATAAAATGCTGTTTTATATACATCAATTAGCAAAGAGATGAAAAAGAACGATGACATCTACCACTATCGAAAGTGTAGGGAAAAGGGTATTCTTATGTGAGACTGAGACTTGTTACAATCTCCCAAAACGCAATTTAGTGATGTCTGTCAGAAGTCTTTCACAACCCATAAATTTCACTCTAGGAATTAACACTATGGAAATTATTGCAGAGGTATGAAAAATGCATATACAAATATATTCCTTAATGTTATTCAGTGAAAACCTGGAAAAATCAAATGCCTAAAGAAAAAAAAAGAGGAGTAATAGTAGGATGGAAAACTGCAGCCAGTAGAAGTGGCATGTTTGAACTGAGGACATTGGAAAATGGTCACAACATATCTTATGTGAAAACACGAGGTCACCAGAAAGTGTCGAGAGTTAGTGGAGGGATCCGTGAGAGCAAGAGGCCTGTCCAGCTGCTGAGGGAGCACAGGTGGTGCTAAGAACATCTTTAGCAGTGTTCCATACAGACACAAGGACAGCACCCAAAATTAAAGAAAAATCAAGGAGAGTTGAGGAAAACTGACAGGAGGATAGAGAAGGACTGAGAACAACCAACAAAACAACTACCACAGAGGAAATGAATAAAAATATAATTCACTAAATAGAGTTAAAACAAAACCTCTATCTGGTGTCCTCAGAGAGATTAAGAACACTGCAGCCTTAAAATAAAATAGCCTACCAAAAAAAGGAACAGCTGGAGAACAAAACATCTTGTAAATTAAAAATAAGATGACTGAAAAAATTCACTGTATAGGCGGGATTAAAATTAGATCCTGTGGAGGACCACGGTTTTAATCTGAAAGATAAATTCAAAGAATTCTCTGAGCCCAGTAAACAGATCAAGAAATGAAAAATACACACAAATAATTTTAACACAGTCAGTTCCTGAGGGTTTACATTCCACCCAATAGGAAGTACAGAAGCCAGACACAAGAAAAGTAGTAATATCATAGAAGAAATAAGACACGCATCTTCAAATGGAAAGTTTCCACAAAATGCCAAGTAAGATTAATAAGACAAGATTTATACCTAGAAACACACCGGTAAAATCTTAGAAATGACAGAAATTTTTTCCGAAACACTTCAGAGAGAGAAAAAAACATTCCTAAGAAAAGGATGAGAATAAGGTGCCACCAAACTTCTTATCTATAATGAATGCCAAACTAGAAGATAAGGGAGCAATTCCTTTACATTTAGACTCTGGGAGTTTATATCCATTTAACCTTGCAAAACAGATATGAAGACAAAATAAAGCTAATCCTAGACTTTCAAGAACTCTGAGTTCTCATGAATAAACTGCTCAAAGAGAGATAGAGACCAAAAAGGGAAAAGAGCACTTGAGAGGAAAACACGAGATATAGGGAATAAGAGAAGTGCAAAAAGCTAGACAGAAATGAGAATTTTAGAGTGGGGTGCTTAGGAAGGGCCCCTCTGACAGTCTAATACCTTAAGGATTACATACTTTTTAAGCTGTCAAGTGAATGTGGCTGTAACATATACATAAATCCGAATAACATAAATGCTCATTATTGGCTCCTTCCATTTGTAAACTAGCCTGTGAAAAAGAATGAGGTAATTGCAGCAGGACAGATGTTGAGAGCTTTTGGAAAGGTATAAGTAAGAACAGTTTTAAAAATGAGAAGGCTCATATAATGATAAATGATTTCTTTGTATTTGTAGCCAGAAGTTCAACAGCTAGTGTTTAAAGCAAATAAATCTAAAATTAGAGTAAGGACTATTTTATAGACATTGTAAGGTTAACTACCAGTGGAACAAGGGTGGGACCCTTCAGAGCGACTGCTTTGAGTGCACTGGTCTAGGGTTCAGTGCCAGAGGTGCTGGGGGTTTGAGGGGGGGAGCCTTTTAGTTTTCAGTTGTATGCTCCCTGTACCGTTTGAGCTCCCTTCTATTGTGACTGGGCATTGCTTCTGTAATCATTGTTTTTAATAAAAATGTCATTTTTATTAGAAACTGCCTGTGCAGAAAAAAATATAGAAGGTTATCAACGTGGTTAGAGTTATTGTCTCAGGGTGGGAGAATTCCTGGTCATGTGGTGACCCTTTCTCTTCCTCCAAGCCCCTAGCAAAACATCTGGTACAAAGATGGAGAATGATAAAAGAATATTAAATAATGTCTTCTTTCCCAGCTCTAGGGATTAAGCAGGAAATACTGGCCTAACATGGCTGCTAACAAGATTCTATGCTTTTTAAGCGCTCCTTTCATTACTATCATTGAGGCACCTTTAGAAATTAGTTCAAAATAAAATATAGAGCCAATAATTATAGATAAATGTATACATGTAAGTCAGTAATTTAAATTTACGTTTAAAGGAGCAAATCACGTTTTATACAATAGAGATGTTCAGAAAGGCTGAATTTTAGTCACTAGAAATAGGTGAATTCTTATTTTAGGCCTTAGGCCTTGAACTTGAACTTTCTATACATCTATCACTTGGCATTAAAAAATCAGTTGTCACATTGAAAAAGGAAGTTCTGGCCTAGAAGATGGAGTGAAAACTTTTTAAAAAGTCATGCAATTTATAAATTGTGTAATGTAGCCAAATATGGTAGAAAAAGTAACTTGAGGGAAGAGACCACCGCTCTAGTCCTGGCTTGGCCACTAAGTACCGTGTCATCTTAGCCAAGTTAGGTTACCTTCCTGTGTGGGCCTAAGCTTCGTCATCTGTGAAATGGGGAGACTGGAACAGCTAATCTCTATGGGCCCATCCTCTTCCCAAAGTCCCATGATTTTCACGAATGTGTTCATTTATGCTCATACTAGTACAGCAAAAAGTCCGTTAGATTAAGTTTTCAAATCCTGAATATCAACATCAACATATTTAACTTGGGCAAATCCTTTAATTGAAACTTAACTTTTCAATTAGTTATTCCTCACAGTGGCTGAAGCCCAAATATGATAACGCACGTGAGAAAGAATGAGTATTTTACTGTATTCTGGGCACCCACCTGAGTGTTATACCTGCATTATTTCACTGATTCCTGACACCACAGAAGATAGACCTTATCCTCACTTACAGATGAGGAAACAGGTTTAGTGAACAAAAGGCCAGTCAGTCATGGAGTCAGGATTCGAATTGATTTTCCAGAATGTACATTCCGATCTCCTTACTGTACATGCTGTCAAAGGCTGGAAGTATGTACAGTAGATACACAATAAAGTGACCCCAATGAACTCTGCTTTCTGGTATTCACCCCTTGTATGATTCTACCTCCCCTGAGTGTAGGTGGGAACTGTGACTTGCTTTCAATCAATGGAATACAGCCAAAGTGATGGGATTTTATTCCCTAGATCATATGATGTTATATGAGACTACATCTTGCTAGACCCGCACTAGAGACTTTCTCTAATGCTTTGAAGAAGCATGCTACCACACTGTGAGAGGGCCATGGGAAAAGGATATGTGAGTGGTCTCTAGGAGCTGAGAGCAGTCCCTAGCCAAAACCCAACCAGGGGACTCAGTCCTATCATCTCAAGGTGATGGATTCTGCCAGCAACCTGAATGAGCTTGTAAGTGGATCCATCCCCAGTTCAGCCTCCAGATGAGAACTCTGCACAGAACCCACCGAAACTACAGAAACCACAGAAACTCTGAAATAATATGCTGTTTCTTTTTTTTTTTTTTTAAGATTTTATTTATTTATTTGACAGAGATCACAAGTAGGCAGAGAGGCAGGCAGAGAGAGAGGGGGAAGCAGGCTCCCTGCTGAGCAGAGAGCCTGATGTGGGGCTCGATCCCAGGACCCTGGGATCATGACCTGAGCCGAAGGCAGAGGCTTTAACCCACTGAGCCACCCAGGCACCCCCTATATGCTGTTTATTTTAGCTGGTGAGTTTGTGACAGTTTGTTACACAACGTAGAAAACTAATTCAGTACCTTTACTCTGTAAGTATAAAAAAATGAGAATTTGGTGTTCTCTTTGGATTCTTCTTGGTCTCTTAATCTACAGTATCTAGTCCTTAGTATTCTCCTTTCAATCCCACTGATGTTTCACTAATTTATATTCATTGATCTGAGTTATTCTGATAACCTTTTCTATCTTCATTTTCTCTAACAACTATTCTATTTTTCACCTTACCACCAGACTCCTATTTTAAAATCAACTGAGTCATGTTGGAAATAAGTATAATAAGTCAGCCACAGAAGGACAAATACTGACTCCACTTATGTGAGGTCTCTAAAATAAACAAACTCAGGGTGTGGGGGTGGCTCAGTTGGTTAAGGAGCTGCCTTCGGTTCAGGGCATGATCCCAGGGGTCCTGGGATCGAGTCCCACATTGGGTTCCCTGCTCAGCGGGGAGTCTGCTTTTCCCTCTGACTCTCCCCCTTCTCGAGCTCTCTCTCTCAAATAAATTTAAAAAAAAATCTTAAAAAAATAAAAATAAAACAAACAAACTCATAGAAACAGAGAAGTAGAATGTGGTTGCCAAGGGCTGGGGTGGGGGTGAGGAAAGAATGGGAGTTGCTAATCCACAGGCATATAGTTCTGATTTTCCAACTTGAGTAGGTGCTAGAGATCTGCAGCACAACATTGTTCCTACACTCAACAAAAATGCATCGTACACTTAAAAACCTGTTAAGAGGGTAGATCTTATATTAACTGTTCTTATCACAATCAAAGAATTTTGGGGGGGATCTATGATAAAAGAAAAATAAGAGGGTGTCTCAAACTGGACAACAGCTTTTTCTGCAATGTCAGCGAAAAGTTGATGTTGCATGAATGCATTTAAAAGTTTATATGTACTTTTTTCTAATCTTAATACTAATTACTGAGTTTAATCACTGACAACTGCAGCATACAGAGACAGACTGAATCCTATCCAAGCGGCAGGAGGACACAACGGTTGAGTGAGTAGACAAGTTCCAGAGCTCTGTGCTTCAGCTTCCCCATTTGTAAGTAGTGACAATAGTATTGCCTGCTTTTCTACTTCTTACGAAGGTTATGAGAAATAATTTCATAATTTTTTATAAAACAAAACAAACATACAATGGTTTCTTAATGCCTGGAAAATAAAATCCTAAATTCCTAGCATGGTTTATAAGGCCTTCTGAGTCTCTGTCCTTAAACCTCTCTCCTTAAATCTCTTCTCCTTCTACCCAACCCAAACGAGTCAAGAGTGAACAACATGAGTGTCCAAACTTAAAGTTAACAAAGGGCTGACTGATCATTTGTGGCAAGAGTTGCAAGGGATGAAAGGTTTTAAATTTATGTTCTCCTTTGTACTTCCATATAAATTACAGTTATCCTTGTCCACTGTTGCTGAGTTTATTCTAAAATTATAATGTACAAATCTAAGGAACATAAGAGAAACTTAAGTTTTTAATGAATATAAAAATTAATGTTTAATATTTTCATGGAAAACTTATTGCAATAATATGGTACCTGGTAATTAAAAACTAGCATGCAATCTCAACAGTATTCACCTGCATTTTCCATTCAGTTTAAAGACACTGCATTGAAAAGAGTAAGTCCAATTTTCACTTTTCATGATAACCTATTTAATATAAAAATGCTTTTCCTATGCCAAATTTTTAGTGGTAAAGTCAAATTCATACTGATGAAGTATAATTTTTAAAAATGCTATTTACTTTCTGCTTCTCCAAACTATCCTTGCTAACGTCTTCAAAGCCTTCCTGACAAGACTAACAGATCACCCACTCCCCATCCTGACCTTGTTAGATTTTGTCACTGATGGTGACCAGTTGTTCTCTAATGATCTTAGCATCAAAGCCTAGATAGACTCTCAGTCATCTCAGACTCCACGGTGAGCATGGAAATCCAATGTGGGCTCTATCCCGTGACCATGAGATCATGACCTGAGCTGAAATCAGGAGTCAGAGGCTTACCTGACTGAGGCACAACATGCTTCACGGTATTATTGGGTTTCTGCCCTTAAGACCAGATTTGAGGGCATCTTAGATGTACTTTTATTATGCAGTGTTCCTAACTACCATTAGGCCACTGATCTTCAGTATCTTTTAGCTGTTAAATCCCTTGCTCAAATGAAATTTCACAGAGAAACTCACTACAGATTAGATAAAAGGCATGCTGATTTGGTCCTGACATAGCCCTGTAAGGCCCCCTCTCCTCATCCGGAGGGGGCTCTGGGGGGCTCTCAAGACCCCATACAAGAGTTTGAAAGCCATTGCCTCAGCAGGCAACACATTTTCTATTACAATTGTATTTTTCCACAGCACATGATGAGAAAGGAACAGTGGTGCCGGGCAGACACTGAAAAAAGATCAGCTTGCTAACCAGTCACTGAGGAGACTGGGGAAGCATGAGCTTCTGATTGGGAAATGTTTATTGATAATATATTTTCTGCTAACTACCCTTAAGGAATATAGTTTATTTTTCCAATAAATTTCAGCAGTATAGTTATTTTGACGGACCCAGAATTTTTTAACTAAACATATTTTCCTTTTTGCCTTGGTTACTAAAAACTGAATAACACCTTATAATAACAAACAGCAAATCTCACTTTATTTTTCTATCCTTACTACCTTATGTTCCTCTCCTTATGTTCTCTTTATTCCAGGGTCTTTAGATACCATTCTACTTTCCTATTATCTTGCTAACTTGAACATATCCCAGAAAAGCACCAAAATGTTTTTGAAGACATTATAAATTAATATATTTTTTATAACTTTTTATTACTTCAACAAGTACTTTACAAGACACAATACTGGACAATGATTCTGAAGTTTTTCAAATGTTAAAATATGTTAGATTTTAAGGACTTTTAGAACACATGTCATTATTATTCTGTCTGTATTTATATTCAAAAGTAGTAAAAAAATGCATTCTTTAGGTTTCGTCTTAGAGTTAGTTTGCTCTGAGTACACAGGTTATAGTTATGTGATTAAGAAAAAAAAAATCACTCTGATATTTTTAGGAGTGGCGGTTGACTAATCTTTCTAATCCCCTACTCCCTCCTCGCCTATAACCCTTAAATAGGTCAACAAAGCTTAATAAAGCACTAATGGAGAAAAGAAATTAATAGTTTCTAAAATTAGTTTCTAAAATAAAGAACAGTTATATGAAAATTTGAAAAAGAGTTTGTTTTTATGAGATCTTGATATTTTGAGGTAACATTCTAGATGTTTTTCAATTGTAGCTAACAGGGTGGGCCTCTGTTCCCTCAAATCACAATTTCCAGGTCTTACACAAGGAAAATGCTAGCATGAGGGAGAAGTGTTGTAATTAACAAAAACAACAACAACAGTTTTTCTTATTGAATGATCAATACTGGAGCTCAAATATCAAAATCACTGAATCATTTGGATTTTGGGACATACTTGAGTGCTTCAAAAATTGTGGTAAAAAATACATAAAGTTTATCACTTACCATTTTTCAGGTACACAATTCAGTGGCATTAATAAGCACATTCAAATGTTGTGCAACCATCACCACCATCCATTACTAGATCTTTTCATCATCCCAAAAAAGAAATTCTGTACTCATTAAAAAACAAACTCGCTATTCTCTCCTTCCCGCCAGCCCATGGTAACCTCTATTCTATTTTCTGTCTCTATGAATTTGCCTATTCTAGCTTCCTCATGTAAGTGGACTGCCTTATTTGTCCTCCAAGTGCTCTGTATAGGAGGAAGACTTTTGTGTTAGCTTATTTTGCCTTCTTTTTGAACTGAAAGATGTTTTCCTATTTACTTCACTTTGCTACAAAGTTAACAGAATTCTGTAGAATATACATGTCAAAGCATCTTATTTTTTTAGTATTATGTAAATGTACACAAGGAAAATAATCTCCTAAATAAATAAATCTCTAACTTTGGAGAAGGATGGTATAAGAAAGAAAAATTTAAAAAGTACAGTCCAAGAAAAGAAAAAGCCGTATAAAAAGATACCAATTACTACAAGATGTGTAGATACTGGATAGTACTTAAAAGGCATTAAAAAGAAATCTGTGTAGCATTTAATTAAAACATAAACATTAACCCAGAAATGGAATGAAGTCACCAATGATTTACCACTACATTGTATGCATTTTTAAAAGAGCCCAAAAAGGCAAATACCTAAATAACGATTTCCAGGTGGTAGAATTACAGGTGATTTAAATTTCCTCCATTTGTTGAGCTTTTCTATTTTTAAATCTTGCACAGTGAACAAGCATTCCAGTGTAATTAGAAAACATGTTATTTTTAAAAATCACAAATGATACATTTAAGAACACTATAGTATCATTACTTTAAGACAAGGGAAAAAGAAAGTAATTACCAGGTTAAAGAAGCAGCTTTCTTCTAGCAACATCGAAAACACTTGATTAGCAGCAATAAAATTATTACAAAAGACAAGAAAAAAGTTTTTCTTTCATATAATTGTTTTTACTAACAGCTGCAATTACAACATACTACAGTATTTAAAATTAATTTATAAAAGTTGTAACACTGAACTGCATATATAACCAAGCAAAAAATACTGTTAGCAATCCTTCAATTTCAATGGAAATGTTGCTGAGAATCAAGACAGTAATCCAGGAAAATGCCAAACTTGTGTTGGCTCTCATGAAACCATGTTCACTGGAAACATCTACAAACACAGGCAGGCCACTTATGAAGGACAGGGGCATTTTCCTATCAAAGGGAACCCAGGATGTGCTGACTGGGCAAACTATTCTCTAACACATTTACTAGTCCGCTCTGTAGGAAAGTCCCAAGAATTTCCAAGGATAATGAAGAGTGCAAATGTTCTTTCCCAACCTTAACTGTGTATGTTAAAGCCACAAATAATTAAGGCCATCAAAAGAAAGACAAGATCGGGGCGCCTGGGTGGCTCAGTGGGTTAAAGCCTCTGCTTTCGGCTCAGGTCATGGTCCCAGGGTCCTAGGATCAAGCCTCGCATCGGGCTCTCTGCTCCTCGGAGAGCCTGCTTCCTCCTCTCTCTCCCTGCCTGCCTCTCTGCCTATTTGTGATCTCTGTCTGTCAAATAAATAAATAAAATCTTAAAAAAAAAAAAAAAAGAAAAGAAAGACAAGATCAATCACTCATCAGGAATAAGATTAATCAGATTAATTAATTACTCAGATTAATTAATAAGATTAATAGAGGGGAACCTGACACAACCTGAGGGATGCATCCTTATAATTAAACACACATTATGAGCTCAGGCAGACAAAATCACAATCTCTCTGATTCTGTTGTTCTCTTTGCAAAATTTTGGGAGTGGAAATTGAACTCCTAAATCTGAACACGTTTCAGGGTCACTTGCAGAGGTTCTTAAATACAGAGTCTAAGAGTCCCCTTTATCACACCAATTACAATACTATATCCAGGGGATCTGTGTTCAAGGGAACCGCCTGGGCTCTGCATTTCAAACCAAACCAAGTCCTCAGGTGACTGAAGTATTAAATTCACACAACCACTTCTTATCAAAAGATGAAGTGAGGCATCTCCTGTTTGGCAAACACAGCTGTGGGAACTAAATAAACAACAGAGATATTAATAGGCAACACTTCTGATGCCAATAGAATTTGTAACAGCCTACTCATTTAGTAAAATATCACTTATCATGCGGTTTTTAGTGCTGGTATTTACTACCAACTGGAAAACATAGACTGATTCAAGATGTTCTCTTTCTGGCCAAGGAGGATATATACATACATATATAAAATATATATATATTAAATACATAAATACGTATTAGAATATATACATATACAAGTATATATAAATATATATCATATATATTTAATAGAGTACAAATACTCCACAGTAGGTGCTCCATCAGTATTTGCTGAATTAAACTAGACTGGGCAAACAAATTAGTAATCATCCACACAGTCAAAAGCAAATATTCAAAATAAGTTAAGCATTTGAATGCCTATTACGCTCCAATTCTCTCTTAAAATAAGCACACTGTTGCCATTTTGAGTACACAGTTCCTGAAGTGAGGAGCCGAAACAGACTTTACTTGGGTAACATGGCAAGAAAATTATTAACCAAGGGCCATTTAACGTAAATACCACTTTCTACCAACATTTAATTGACATAAATTATGCTGACAGAAGCCAATTGTTTTGCTTTTTTCAAGTCACATTTAATTCATTGCTTTTCTAAAACTTAATTAGCAAGTCTAAAAAGGTAAATGAGGTTTAAGTTTGCATTTATCAGGATAATAAACAACAGACCTTATATTCTGGTGATGCACTCAAACATGTTAATGATCCTTGGAAATATGTGTCTAGAAATATTTCACTGATAAATACATATATCACAATATACTGATATAAATATACTAATTAGAGCCACATGTATATGTTTGCCAAAATTCTACTTTTAAAAATAATGTTCTTGTTCAGGAATAGGCTTATACAAGGTTACAACATTCAGTAAAAAATATTCCTAAAGCCTGTCTGTTCACAGCTTTTCACACATTCATTTATTCCTCTGACAGCACGGCACACGGCACAAAGTAGGCACTCATTGAGTATTTACAGAATGCATGAATTTAAACCCGGTGTCATAAATGTCCGGTCAATAACACAAAAATAACTAATTTAAAGGTAAAAGTTTGGAGCCAAGTGTTATACATCTATCTTACTCTGCTAGATTTTCAGTATTTCTTCCATTGAGTCCAAACAGGATTTGCAATGATTTGAATAACAACATACCTATTATGGAAGAATTACAAAGAATATGAAGCCAAGATCATAAGGCATCCAGTAGATCTTCATATTTAAGACAGCACATTTTACATGAGCTTTGAAAATGCTAATTTTGGGTCTCAGCGATTCCAACTTAATAGGTCTCTAATCAGGGCTTAGAAAGTTTTAAACATTTGAAACAAGTTTCTCTCTGATTCTGATGCAGCTGTTATAAGAACCGTATTAGAGAAATACTCCCATGTATGAGAAGGGGAAAACTAAACAAATTTATTTCTGCACCTGAGCCTTGAATTTAGCTCTTGCTTTCCTGGCAGCCAAGACAAAAAGGAATTAAAGAAGAAGTAACCATCAGCTGATGAGAGGAGGCCTGGCAGTTTGTCAGAGAAGGCCAATAAAGTGCTTCAGATCTTTTTGTAAACAGGCAAAGCATGCACACGGAGGGAAAATAATCCCCTAGCATTAACAAAAAATGACTTCTCATATGGCACTTCATGTACAAGACTGTAAATTAAAAAAATGAAAATTTACTTACGAGCAATTTGGAAGATTATATAGAAACATCATCAAATGGGTATGTCTAATTTTATTTTCTGTATTTATTTCTGAGACAGAGAGAGCGTGTATGCACAGGCGAATACATGCCTGCATGCCTGCACCAGTGGGGGAGGGGGAGAAAGAGTGAGAGAGAGAACCCTAAGCAGGCTCCACACCCAGTGCGGACGCAGACACCGGATGCAGGGCTCAATCTCATGACTGAGAGATCATGATCTGAGCCAAAATCATGAGTCAGACTCTCAGCTACCCGAACCTAGATACCCCTAATTTAATGTTAAAGCACAAGTACAAATTTTTACATAATGCTGGCAGCCTCCCTGAAGAACAAGAAAGACACACATTCCTTACACTCCACAGTCTCACTCCTAGATAACAGCTGGGATTCAGAAAACTCGTTCATGTGCACCAGAAGGTGTGTGCAAGACAAGTACCAGTACTACCTGCACTTGCAACATATCTGAATCATGTTAAATATCAATCATGGAAAATGGATAAACTGTGGTAGGTGCACATAAAATGGAATATCCATAATTACAGAAAAATGAGCAAACTGGAATTATATGTATCCATATGGATGAATTTCTTAAATAGGGGAAAAGCCACTTGCAGAAGAAAACACAGTGTGATAAAATACATATAAAGGGTAAGAGCATACCCAATAACTCTGAATGTTCTCAAAAACATACTTATGTAGTAAAAATAGAAATGCATGGGATGACAACTACAGTCAGAAGGGCAGCTCCTCTAGGTGGGGTGGAAAGGAAAAGAATTGGGGAGAATTGTGGGTTCAATAGTATTGGCCATGTTTTATTTCTTTAGTAGAGTGGCAGTTACCTGGGGCATTGTTATATGTCTGAATTATTTTACAAAAAATAAATGAAAATATGAAGACATACTATCACACCACATTCCAGTAAGGATCTAGGATATAAATGAATGTGGTCCATGAAGACTCCTTTCCAACTGTAAAGGAAGAGAGGGTGAGGACAGAAGAAAAGACAGGGAACAGAATCCTTACACTAAAGCAGTGCATCCCAGATACAGTCCTCTGAGGTTAGAGACCCAGGAATCTCTGCACAGCAGATACCTTGCAGCCATTAAAACATGTGAGATTAATCAGCATGAACTGGGGGTGCCTGGGTGGCTCAGTAGGTTAAAGCCTCTGCTTTCGGCTCGGGTCATGGTCCCAGCGTCCTGGGATCGAGCCCCGCATCGGGCTCTCTGCTCCGCGGGGAGCCTGCTTCCTCCTCTCTCTCCCTGCCTGCCTCTTTTGCCTACTTGTGGCAATAAGAAATAAATAAATAAATAAAATCTTAAAAAAAAAAAAATCAGCATGAACTGATAGAGAAACAAGTCCACTACATATCTGGAAATAAAAGCAAGCTGCAAAGCAGCTTAGTGTAATACCTTTTATATAAAAGAAGATTTAGGGGCATCTGGGTGGCTCAGTGGGTTAAGGCCTCTGCCTTTGGCTCAGGTCATGATCCCAGAGTCCTGGGATCGAGCCCCACATCAGGCTCTCTGCTCCGAAGGGAGCCTGCTTCCTCCTCTCTCTGCCTGCCTTTCTGCCTGTGATCTCTGTCTGTCAAATAAATAAATAAATCTTAAAAAAAAAAAAAAAGAAGATTTACATATACTTGCACATTTGTGGAAAGTTATACAGAGAACCATTAATAGTTGTTGACCTGGGCAGAAGGCAAAAGTTCCACTCTATACCCTTTATACTGTCAGGCTGTTTTCATAATAAGCATCTACAATTTTTAAATTAACTTTTATAATTAAACAACTGAGCTCTCCAGCAAGGGCTTGGGGAAATGCTTCTCAACCTCAACTGCACTTCAAAACCATCTGGACGCTTACATAACTCAACTTGTAGACCATAGTCCATCTTAAAACCTCTAGGGTCCATGTATCACTATTTTCTAAAAGCTCCATTACAAAAAAGTCCAATGGGGGTACCTGGGTGCCTCAGTGGGTTAAATGTCAGACTCGTGATTTCAGCTCAGGTCATGATCTCAGGGTCATGAGATCAAGCCCCATCTGTCTCAGGCTCTGTGCTGGGCTTAGAGCCTGTTTTAAGAATCTCTCTCCCCCTCTTCCTCTGCCCCTTACCACCCTTGTGTGCACATGTGCACTTTCTCGCTCTCTCTCAAAAAAAAAGAAAGTCCAAGGTGCATTAAGGGTTCAAACTCATTGTTTTAGATGTTACATGTGCAAACGACAACATGAGTTATGAAAATTAAAGACACCAATCTTGTATAATGACCCAGACAAGAAAACCATCCATGTCTACAGGAGGAAGAACTACAGGCTGGGTTAAACACTTTTTCGAAAAGTAAGCTCTAATACACTGAATCACCTGGGAAGGTTTACCCTCAGAACCCCAAATCCCATTCCACTGAGTAGGGAAGAGAAATCTGCCCTGAAAAAAAGTGTTCCCAGACAGTGACCACATAAGCATTTCACTGGACTCCTACAAAACATCTCATTTTGATTGATACTGCCCTTAATTTGAGGTTGTATCTTTGTTACATATTTATTTAAGATGTTTAAAAATATTAATAAGCAGAAGAAAAGAACACTCACCATAATCCCATATCCCTCATGATATTTTAGAATACAAGCCTTCTATTTCGATGATTTTCTCCGCATATATTTACATGTATAATTTCTCATACAAAAGTGGAATCATACTGAATGCCAGGCTTTGTAACCAGCTCTTTTTTTCATGTATTATAACAAGGATATTCTTTCATGTAATACTTCCTCTGGATGGGCCCACCAGGACCAGGTAACTAACTGTAAAATGTATCCCCAAGTAGCTGAAAAAACAGACGTGTGTGAAGGCGTTAATTCAGAATGAAAACTACTCTGCTGAAATCATCAATTCGGTGTTTGCAAGCTTTAAAGCTTAGTTGGTGCACTGACCAACACAGTGACTGGTGATCAGTCCAGCTCCTCGAGGCTGCTCCTGGTCCAGGAGATGAAGGCACACTGTCACGCATGGAAGAGAAGAAGCTCACGCTCCACCCGAGCCCCTTCCAGGCCAGCCACTAGCTAGTCTTACTATTTACAAACCGTTTTCTAACACAATAAAAAGGGTTTTTTTTGAAGCTGTTTTCTTAAACAATTTGTTTGTTTTTCTAGGCACTGTGAACTATTTTAACTGAACAAGCTTACCTTTGTGGAAACCCCACAACAGTGTTAGTCATTATGTGATAAATATTTTCAGATTCATTGCTGGCTCCATTTTAAGGCCTCACCCTCATTTTTACTTATGCTATATGGAATTTTCTGCAAACCAACACTTAACTCTTTTCTGGAAGATGGCAGGATAAATACAAATGAACGGGCAAGCAAATGAAGACACAGACACAATCACTTCTCCAGCACTGCCAAGATCTCACCGCATTGTAATGCCTCAGGCCTCCGTCTCCCTTACCTCACCTGTTTCTGAAGGGCAGGTCAAGAGGTCTCATTTGGCTCGGTATCCCTAACTCTTAGCATCAAACTCTGGTACATGGTAAGATTTTAAGAAAAACATGTGTTCAGTACCCTAGAGTTTTGGCCTTGTCATTGAGTGAGTGCTCAATATCCCAACAGCCTATAGTTTGTGCTCAGGAACACACAAAGTAATGGGCGTCTTATGATGAGGCCTCCTTGCTGTGCTGCATGCTACCAGTTAAGATCACTTTCGAAATCGGATCCTCCTCCTGAATTTCCCAGTGTTATTGACAAGCACCAGCATTCACTCCTCTTGGTCACCTAGGCTTGATGCCTCCTTGCCTCTAGTTCTTCAACTATCTCTCTTCATCCACTATAGCTACCAGGGCCCGTCAGTTCTAACCCTGCAATATCTCTCCTCTGTCCCTCGTTCACTCCCATGTCTATCAGTCTAATTACGATGCTTAGGATCTCTCCAAGAATTAGATCATGACATCATGCCTTTGTATAGTCTGTCTTTCACAGGGTGGCCAGATGAATCCTCCTGGAACCTCAACTGTAACTCTGATCTCATCACTTCCCTACTCCTATGTCTTTAAGGGTCCCCAATGCCTGTGGATTTAGCTTCCATGTGCCTGATCTTGACTTAAAGGTCAATTCATTCAACAGCCCTGTTTTATGTACGTACAAGTAGAGCGAGGTCCAGGTTCAGGGAGGGAAAAGAGAAATGTACAAAACATGAGACTCATCTTTTGGGAACAGACCACACAATAGCAGAGGCGGACCTGTACAGGAAGAGCTATAAAACTAAAAGTGGTAAGAGCTTTTTAAAAAAGGCAAAATACATGGATGATGGAAGTACAGAGATGAGAAAGATTAATTCTGGCTAGGGGAATCAAGGAAGACTTCATGAAGGAGGTGGAAGCATTTCTGACGCAGGAAATAGTAAAAACTAAAACAAAGACAAATGAGAAAGCACATAATAGCTTCCTGGAATTCAGAAGGAGGTGCTGGGTTAACACATTAGTAGGTGAGGGAAAGAAACAGAAAACAAGACTGAAAAGATTGTGGTCCTCTGGGGGTTCCGGACTGACACGCCCGGAGACCTGTATTCACGGTTAGAGGTTAGCAGAATTATCTGTTCAGAGCTGTGCTCTGAGAGACACCTCACAGAAGTGTGAAAAAAACTGGAGAGGAAAAAAGGAAGACTGGGAGAGCAGGGGACCAGTTTCTGCAATAATATGTAATAAGAAATGGGGACCAGGATTAGACCTGAAGCAGGAAAAAATGTATCACTGGCCAGAGTGCACCCAGCAATATCCATAGCGGACAATGCCATTGACTCATGCTTATTTTATCTGTTTCTTTCCTGCTGGACTAAGGAGCTTCTGGGTCCAGGTGACACAGTACACATCTCAAGTTTCAGGGCCAGCCCAGTTAGGCTGTGGTGTGTGGCACTGACAGCTTGTGGACCCACCACTGCCCAAGTTTGGTGAGATTCCTCACAGGTGCCACCCTTGTCCTTCCATGTGTTCCTCAGTGAGAACACTGTGTGTCCTCCTCTGTGGCTCTTGTAGCCTCTAACATCAAGTCCATACTGCTCTCCACTTCCAGGTTTCCTCCAACTCTCCACCTCATCACCTCCTAAACCCAGACACTGGGCACCTTGCCATACTGCCAAATGGCGAGCCAACTCACCTGTGTCCCCACTCTCTTCTCCCCGTGGGCACTCCCTCCCTTTCCTTTCCAGTCCCTCCCCTGCAACCCTCTCCGAAATCACCTATTCATTTCCTTGCCTCCTGTGATACGGCAAGGATTCTCCTGCTTACCGTTCTTACTTCTAGAACTTCTTGTAATAACAACAGCTCCTTTGAGGTCATACCTTTGACCATGACATCCTCCCTTTGTCCATGTTGTCAGCTATTTAACTTCAAATCCCTCCCCCTCACTCATCAAAGTTGTTAACATTTGGTGTATATTCTCCCCTCTGCCCCAAGAAACCTGCCAACACTTCTGGAAGCTAAACCAGCCAACACCACCTAGATCAAGCCTAGATCTCCTCTTAGCCGCTCTTCTCCTCTACTCTACCTCAGCCATCCAGCACATCTTGGACTTCAGCAGAGGCCTGAACTGTTTCACCTCAAAAGCTGCCCATTCTGGCTCATGCAGCACGTCCACCACAACTGCTGTTCCAGCCCCGCAGGACTCCAGCCCACCTACCACTGTGCTTTCCCTTGGGCCCTCTTCTCTGTTGACGTTCTATGGTCCATTATTCCCAATGTGCGCTTGCCAACCCTAATCTTTTTTTTAGATTTAAAGATTTTATTTCTTTATCTGACTGAGAGAGAGAGAGAGAGAAAGAGAGAGAGAGTGTGAACAAGCACAAGCAGGGGGAGCAGCAGAGGAAGAGGGAGAAGCAGGCTCTTCACAAAGAAAGGAGCCCAAAGCGGGACTCGATCCTAGCACCCTGGGATCATGACCTGAGCCCAAGGCAGATGCTTAACTAAGACACCCAGGCTTCCCCACTTGACAACTCTTATATTCCCTCTGCTTTTTCATTCACTTCTCTGGAAAAACTCCACCCTTGGAGGGGGTTGCAAAAAAGGGTGACACTCTATCATTCCTTCTTCGCCTATTAGTTGGAGCGCTTCTATAATGAGAAACTTCATCTCGTCACCTGTGTGGAAAGACAGAATTGTCTTGATTCTCTCTTTATTTTTCTATTTTCATTCTCCAAAGTGATTAATGATTTTTGCTATTATAAATATCATTATTAACTTATTCTAATATCCTCCAAGGTAATCGAAGCATTTTTTAAATCATAATTTTATGGATATAACATATCCCCTTGGATATTCCACTGAAACATGTTCAAGTCTACCATTCACGAACAAAACAAGCCAAGTCCCTCACTGGATCTCTCACCTCCTCCTCCCAGCCAAGCTGCCTGGCCACACCTGTACAGTATATTTCTTGACCTCTGGCTCACTCCTTTACTGTCTCCCACCACTCCACAAAACAGCTCTTGCTGGGGCACCTGGGTGGCACAGGTGGTTGGGCATCTGACAATTGGTTTTGGCTCATGTCATGATCTCAAGGTCATGAGACTGAGCCCTGCATTGGGCTCCATGCTCAGTGCAGAGTCTGTGTGAGATTCTCTCTACCTCTGTCCCTGCCACTCATGCTCTTTCTCTCTCTCTCTACAGCAAACAAACAAAACAGCTCTTGCTAATGACCCCCCACTTTGTCAAGATTGAAGTTGACTTTTCCAGCTTCATTTCATCTGACCACTCTGGGCTGCTGGCCACTTCCTTTCTCCTTGGAGGAGTCTTCTCCTGACAACATAACATCCTGGTTTTTGTCCTCCTGTCAGTTTTTCTAGCTTATCATCTGACTCATCTATGCCAAATTGGCAGTCCTAAGGCTCAGCCTTAGGACACTATTTTTTCCGCTATAGTCTCTACTGAGATGATCTTACCCACACCCAAGACTTTACTTATCACTTATACAAAAATGTCTCACAGCAAATTTATATCATTACCTTTCATCTCTCCCTCTGGACTCCATACACAACTGCCTAAACGACGGCTCTGTCTCTGCATATTTCTACTTACTATATATAAATAAAGTCAGGATCTATGGAAAAAAGAAAATCACCCTCTTTCCGTAAATGCCAGAACAGAAACCATGGTTATATTGTAGTCCCAATCATATAGTCATATGTCATATAGTCATATATGTCATATAGTAGATGCTAAGTTAGTACGCGTTGGCTGAATGAATAAATACCCCCAAATTCCTGAAATTAGTGTGGCTTGTCCTTTTTCAGTAGGCTTATACTTGCTATCACTGAATGTTACTTTATATAAAGGGCACATGGCAGTCCCTATACATTGATAAAAAGTTTAAAAATATATATATATGATAAAGTTTAGCTGTTTTTATTATTATCATCACTGAATTCATTTTTTGTAGGCAAAAACTATTTTCTGATTACCTCTGAATCCATTCCCAAACACTTGTCTAACTCCATGAGGAAAGCTGGACAAAAGCAAATTCTTACTTTCTGTTTCCCTTGCCATTACGGCCAAGAGACATAGGCCTGGTCAGTGAAATATAAGTGGAAGTTTTCTGAGAGGCTTCTGAAAAGGTACGGATTTTCTGGGAATAAAAAAAAGGTGTAGGGAGGAACTGTGGCATTCTGTCTTTTTTTTTCCTCATGTGATGTCATGTCTGGAGTCACAGCAACTATCTTGCAACTATGAGAGAAAGGCCAACAAAACTGCAGAAGCACTGAAGCAGCAGAAGCAGCAGCCCACCCCCAGCCTTCTCGTTATATGAGAAAAGTAAACTCTTCTTTTCTTTTCTATTACTTGTATCTAAAAACATCTGACATTCTGCTCACTAACAAGATTCTCTTTCAGACAAACCACCTTACTTTTTAAATCTTTTCTCTTTGTGAATCTTTTAAAATCTTTTTTCTCTTTGTTAAATTTCTCTGTCCCTCTCCCTAATAATGTAACTGAAATAAAATGCAAAGTATATTTACATATGCACAAACACATACATTTTTTTTTTTT